>SJYW01030636.1:114223-127509 GCA_006410735.1 Raphicerus campestris | reverse complement strand
CTTTCCTATTGATTTATATAATAAGCAAATTAATTTCACTGAGAAAGTGAAAATAGATTTTTTTTCTCTATCCAACTTGCTATAATATAACAGAGTAAATCATGTTAAAGTTGTACTTATTATATATTAAATTAATGAAATGCATTTGTTTTTATTTTATTCATTTGTTAGTTAAACTGCCAGGCCTGCCCACCTCTTTTACTCTCTTATAGAAATAATAAAAATATCTTTTTAAGCTCTTGTGTTAC
This sequence comes from Raphicerus campestris, assembly GCA_006410735.1. Lineage (NCBI taxonomy): Eukaryota > Metazoa > Chordata > Mammalia > Artiodactyla > Bovidae > Raphicerus > Raphicerus campestris. Next base: position 127,261 of record SJYW01030636.1, on the reverse strand, counting down.
TTGAAGTCATTAACAAGCAACTTAATTAAAAATAAGCTTATTTATTATGTGAAGTGAATTCGCTCAATAGTGTCCAATTCTTTGCGACCCCATGGACTGTAGCCCACCAGGCTCCTCCCTCCATGGGATTCTCCAGGCAAGAATACTGGAATGGGTTGCCATTTCCTTCTCCAGGGGATCTTCCTGACCCAGGGATTGAACCGAGGTCTCCTGCATTCCAAGCAGACACTTTAACCTCTGAGCCACCAGGGAGTACTATGTTCTCTGTATTCTACAAAGAGATGGCAATAACATTGTTACCAAAACAGGTNGGGATTGAACCCAGGTCTCCTGCATTCCAGGCAGACGCTTTAACCTCTGAGCCACCAGGGAGTACTGTGTTCTCTGTATTCTACAAAGAGATGGCAATAACATTGTTACCAAAACAGGTACATTACCTATATTCATGGAGTTAAGAGTTTATTGAGAAAGAATATACATATTTAAATAGTCCTACCATGCAAAATTGTATCTCAAAGAAAAATTATAAAGGAGAGGTTTCTAAGACTGTGAGAGCCTGGATAGGAACATGACATAATGAAGCAGGTGAAGAGAATCTTGAAGAGGTTATGCTTTTGTTCAGGTTAAATTATATTCTTCTTGAAAGATATGCTAAAGCCCAAANTCTCAAAGAAAAATTATAAAGGAGAGGTTTCTAAGACTGTGAGAGCCTGGATAGGAACATGACATAATGAAGCAGGTGAAGAGAATCTTGAAGAAGTTATGCTTTTGGTCAGGTTAAATTATATTCTTCTTGAAAGATATGCTAAAGCCCAAACTTTTCATACCAAATAGTGTGAGCTTATTTGAAAATAAAGTCTTTGCAGGTTTAGCAAAGTTAAAATGAAGTTGTTATGGTAAGGTCCCAATTTAATATAACTGATATCCTGATGAAAAAGAGGAAAGATGGACACAGATACAACAGATATGCAGAGTGAAGACTATGTGAAGAGACACAGGGAGAAAATAACCATCTTTAAGCCAAGGAATGCCTGAAGTTGCTAGAAGCTTAGAGAGAGGGAACCTAGAGTTGCTAGAAGCCTGGAGACAAATCCTTCTCTGGCACCTCAGGAGAGTATGGCCCTGCTTACATTTTGATTTTGGATTCTGGCCCCCAGAACTGTGGGACACCAACTTTCTGTTGTTTTAAGTCACTTGGTTTGTGTTACTTTGTGAAAACAACTTTAGGAAACTAGTATAGGGATTGAAAGTAGGTTAAGGCAGACTAAAAGGGAGAATAAGAGTAAGTTATCTGAAGAGAAGATGGAGGAATAGGTAGGAACCAGATGATGGAGAAGGTCCTAAAGGCCATTGTTAGGAGTTTTGGTTTTATTCTCAGAGCAAAGTAGTAGATAGTCCAAAAAGAAATGAGGGTAGCTTGGACAAGAGTGATGACAATGGTTATGAAGAGAAGCCAGTGAAAGCCAAAGACTAGATTGAAAATTATAAATATAAGGTCCGTCTAGTCAAGGCTATGGTTTTTCCAGTGGTCATGTATGGATGTGAGAGTTGGACTGTGAAGAAAGCTGAGTGCCAAAGAACTGATGCTTTTGAACTGTGGTGTTGGAGAAGACTCTTGAGAGTCCCTTGGACTGCAAGGAGATCCAACCAGTCCATTCTAAAGGAGATCAGCCCTGGGATTTCTTTGGAAGGACTGATGCTACAGCTGAAACTCCAGTACTTTGGCTACCTCATGAGAAGAGTTGACTCATTGGAAAAGACTCTGATGCTGGAAGGGATTGGGGGCAGGAGGAGAAGGGGATGACCAAGGATGAGATGGCTGGATGGCATCACAGACTCGATGGACGTGAGTCTGAGTGAACTCCGAGTGATGGTAATAAACAGGGAGGCCTGGCGTGCTACGATTCATGGGATTGCAAAGAGTCATACTTTGCAACTCATACATGACTGAGCAACTGAACTGAACTGAACCAAATAAAGCAAGTTTGCTCAAGGACATTGCTGCAGAAATCCTCTGCTCTTCTCTTTTACCATTAATTTTGTGGTCTGCACTGGATCGTTCTCCCTACCATCTTTTTTCCATCTATTTGTTTACTGGTTGTGTATGACAGATGGATTGAGATATAGTTGACATTTTATGTACATATTAAAATGTGAAGTTTAATAAATTTTGAGTTGTTTATGTAGCCATGAAATTATGACCACAGTAAAGTTAATGAACATATCCAGGTCCAAGTTTTCTAGTATCTTTCTACAGTAACTTTCTTTATCCCTTGTGATATTTCTACCTTTGAAATCATATGTCTGATACTAATATAACCATTCCAGTTTCCTTTTGCTTATTATTAGCATGGTGTGCCATTTGTCATTTCACTTTTCATTTATTTGTATCTTTGTTTTAAAGTGGGTTCCTTGCAGAAAGAAAATAATCAGTTCTTACTTTCTTCTTATCAGATAATCTTTGCCTTGTAATTGAGGGTGTTTCAGTTAATTTATATTTAATATGACTATGAATGTGGTTAACTGTTTGTTAATCAGCCATTCACCACTTGCTTTCTATTTGTCTCATTTGTTCTTTGAGTTTTTCCCTTTTTCTCTGCCTTCTTTTGGATTGAATATTTGTATTTTTTCACTTTTATATATTATTGACTTATTAACTATTATTTTTGGCTATTTTGTGGTTGATTCTGCTTTCAATATTAAGTGGTATACTACTTCACAGATAAACCACCTTATAAGAACATATCACTCTTACTTCTAATAATCTTTCGTTATTATTTTGTTATTTTACATATGTTAAAAAACTTACAAGTCAAATATCATTGGAATATATTCAAATTTTAAGTTCTGGATTTGTTGTGATTTATATATTTTTATCTTCATTATGGTTCAGATTTTGTTTCTTTGCATATTTGCTAATTTTTCATTTTATGCCAGCTGCTTCAATTTTTTACATTTTAGATGCTGGATATATTTAAAATATCCTATACATATTCTTTGGCTTTATTCTGAAATGTAGTTAATATACTTAGAAGCAGTTTGATTCTTCTAGGTCCTACTAGAAAATTGGGTGAACACAGAATAGTATTTAGTTCTGAATCTTTTTTGTTATTATCTCACTGCCATGGCAGCATCTTTCTAAGTACTCTTCCCAGTATCCCCCTGATTTATGAGGTTTCTTGTGTGAAAGACATTCCCTGTTCCCAAATTTGGTTGAACTCTGAAAATCATTTCCTTTAATCCTTTCAGGTGCCTTTTTTTCTCAGCCTCTGGTAGTTTCCTCACAGCTATGCACTGATCCATACCTAGATGAATAATCAAGGGACCACATGTGCAAATCTCTGGAATTTTTTCTCTGCTGTTCACTTCTCTTCAGGATGCTGCCCTCTTTAGACTCCTAGTCCTGTTTATTCCTGGAAAGATCATTTATAATTTCCTTTCATAACTTATTTTCTCCCTTAAGTCTCTTTCTTTCTCATAAAAATTCTTCAGTTCAGTTCAGTTCAGTCACTCAGTCATGTATGACTCTTTGAGACTGCATAGGGTGCAGCATACCAGGCTCCCATGTCCATCACCAACTCCCAGACCTTGCTCAAACTCATGTCCATCGTGTCGGTGATGCCATCCAACCATCTCATCTTCTGTCATCCTCTTCTCCTCCTGCCTTCAATCTTACCAGCCTCAGGGTCTTTCCCAATGAGTCAGTTCTTTGTATAAGGTGGCCAAAGTATTGAAGCTTCAGCTTCAGCATCAGTCCTTCCAATGAATTTTCAAGCCTGATTTCCATTAGGATTGACTGGTTTGAGAAAGCTGAGTGCAGAAGAATTGATGTTTTTGAACTGTGCTGTTGGAGAAGACTCTTGAGAGTCCCTTGGACTGCAAGGAGATCCAACCAGTCCATCCTAAAGGAGATTGATCCTGGGTGTTCATTGGAAGGACTGATGTTGAAGCTGAAAATCCAATATTTTGACCACCTGATGCAAAGAGCTGACTCATTGGAAAAGACCCTGATGTTGGGAAAGATTGAAGGCAGGAGGAGAAGGGGATGGCAGAGGATGAGATGGTTAGATGGCATCACTGACTCAATGGACATGAGTTTGGGTAAACTTCAGGAATTGGTGATGGACAGGGAGGCCTGGCATGCTGTGGTTCATGGGGTCACAAAGAGTCGGACATGACTGAGTGGAGTGACTGAATTGAAATGAACTGATTGGTTTGATCTCCTTGCAGTCCAAGGGACTCCCAAGAGTCTTCTCCAACACCGCAATTCAAAAGCATGAATTCTTCAGTGCTCAGCTTTCTTTATGGTCCAACTCTCACATTTATACATGACTACTGGAAAAACCATAGCTTTGAATAGATGAACTTTTGTTGGCAAAGTAATGTCTCTGCTATTTAATATGCTATCTAGGCCTATCATAGCTTTTCTTCCAAGAAGCAAGCATCTTTTAATTTCATGGCTATAGTCACCATCTGCAGTGATTTTGGAGCCCCCCCCCCCCTAAAAAAATAAAGTCTGTCACTGTTTCCATTGTTCACCCATCTGTTTGCCATGAAGTGATGGGACCAGATGCCATGATCTTTGTTTTTTGAATGTTGGATTTTAAGCCAGGTTTTTCACTCTCCTCTTTCATTTTCATCAAGAGGTTCTTCAGTTCCTCTTTGCTTTCTACCATAAGGATGGTGTCATCTGCCTATCTGAGGCTACTGATATTTCCCCCAGCAATCTTGATTTCAGCATGTGCTTCATTCAGTCCAACATTCTGCATGATGTGCTCTGCATAGAAGTTAAATAAACATGGTGACAATATGCAGCCTTGATATATTCCTTTCCCAATTTGGAACCAATCCATTGTTCCGTGTCCTTCTTGGAAGTGCTGCTTCTTGACCTGCATACAGATTTCTCAGGAGGCAGGTCAGGTGTTCTGGTATTCTCATCTCTTGAAGAATTTTCCAGTTTGTTTGATCCACACAGTCAAAGCCTTTAGCATAGTCAATGAAGCAGATGTTTTTCTGGAATTCTCTAGCTTTTTCTATGATGCAATGGATGCTGGAAATTTGATCTCTAGTTCCTGTGCCTTTTCTAAATCCAGTTTGAACATCTGGAACTTCTTGATTCATGTACTGTTGAAACTTAGCTTGGAGAATTTTGAGCATTACTTTGCTAGTGTGTGAGATGAGTGCAATTGTGTGATAGTTTGAACATTCTCTGACATTGACTTTCTTTGGGATTAGAATGAAAACTGACTTTTTCCAGCAAGTCACTAATGACCGTCATTTAGATAAACCTACTGTTTGACTTGTGGTCTGAGTGATATAACCCTCATAATGTTTGACCTCATCTTTGCTAATTTCCCTCCTTACTCACTCTGCTGTTGCTGCTGCTGCTAAGTTGCGTCAGTCGTGTCCAACTCTGTGCGACTCCATAGACGGCCGCCCACCAGGCTCCCCTGTCCCTGGGATTCTCCAGGCAAGAACACCGGAGTGGGCTGCCATCTCCTTCTCCAGTGTATAAAAGTGAAAAGTGAAAGTGAAGTCGGTCAGTCGCGTTTGACTCCTAGCAACCCCATGGACTGCAGCCTTCCAGGCCCCTCCGTCCATGGGCTTCTCCAGGCAAGAGCACTGGAGTGGGGTGCCATTGCCTCTATCCATCAGTGACTCACTCTACTAAATTTATTTTTTGATTCCTCAAGTATAGTTTGTATGTTTTTGTTTTTTTTCTTGAGCATTTATACTGGCTGTTCTCTCTCCTTGGAACAATCTTCCTCTAGATATCTGACTCCCTAACTCACCGCTTTTTTTACGACTTACTTTTCAGTAAACCTGATCACCCTACCAGTTTCTAAAAATGGGCCTCACTGAAAATAGTGTAGCCCTTTTACCTGGAATCTGGGCTGCCCTGAGACTTGTTGGTAACCAATAGAATGTATCAAGTGTGACAGTTGAGAACTTTTGAGGCTATATCAGAAGAAGTTTCTTAAAATACTAACTCTCAGTATGATCACTGACAGTACACTTTCTCAGAACCCAGCCTCCATGCTGTGCTGCCAAAGTCACATGGAAAGGCCACTGGTATACACTTTGGTTAATAACCTCAGCTGAGCTTCAGCTGCTGGCCATCTTGGGCCTCCAGCCCAGATGAAAGCCCTGGCTAATCTCTCTTTTTTTTTAAATTTAATACTTTATTCTATTTTACAATACTGTATTCGTTTTGCCATACATTGACATGAATCAGCCACAGGTGTACACGATCTCCCAATGCCGAAGCCCCCTCCCACCTCCCACCCCACACCATCTCCCCGGATCATCCCGTACACCAGCCCCAAGCATCCTGTATCCTATATTAAACATAGACTAGCACTTCATTTCCCACATGATAGTATATATGTATCAGTGCCACTCTCCCAAATCATCCCACCCTCTCCCTCTCCCTCAGAAGCCAAAAGTCTGCTCTATACCTCTGTGTCTCTTATGCTGTCTCACTTACAGGGTCATCATTACTATCTTTCTAAATTCCATATATATGTGTCAGTATACTGTATTGGTGTTTCTGCAAACACATGAGAAACCCAAGTGAGAACCAACTGTCTGAGTGAAGTTAAAGCACAATACTATAAAGATAATAAAACATTATTTTAAGCCACTTAGTTTTCAAGTAGTTTATAATTAAGGATGACTTAGATATTTCTTGCTTAATTTCCCTTAATTGTCATATTCCTTGCTTAATTTCAAATCTTCTCTGCTACATTTTTCCTTTCCCCCTGAGCATTTATTATTCTTTAATATAGTGTATGATTTACTACTTTGTTAGGTTAAGGGTTTATTTTTTAGCCTGGTTGTCTTCATTAGATTAAAAACTCTACGAAGATGCTGATCATTGTCTTTTTTTTTCTTCCAAGATATGCCGTAATTGTCTACAACAGTATGCCTGATATACAACAGGGATTCAATAAATATTTGTAGAAAGAATAAATGAAAAAGCAGTAGTCTATCATAAAATTTAAATAAGAATCATTCTAGAGATGATCACAACTTCACCTTAGATGTGGCACATTCCTAAAACCAAAATGCTAAATTAAGATATCAACAAATATCATAGTGTCTTCTAACTTAGAGACTTGTAAATAGCAAATTGAAAGGTAGCTATTAGGAAAAATACAAGCTACATGAGATTACTTTTATATTAGACTACTATATGACACTTGGTAGTGATTTCATATTACTATAAAACTTTATGGAGTCATAATGAACAAAAGAATTAAGAGTTTTTGTTCAAAAAACAAAACAAAATTTAAGATGAAGAGCATATAGCTACTGTTTTTCAGGACAAAGATCTCTGGCAGTACCTTTATTGAGCAATTAAAANTCTATTTTACAATACTGTATTCGTTTTGCCATACATTGACATGAATCAGCCACAGGTGTACACGATCTCCCAATGCCGAAGCCCCCTCCCACCTCCCACCCCACACCATCTCCCCGGATCATCCCGTACACCAGCCCCAAGCATCCTGTATCCTATATTAAACATAGACTAGCACTTCATTTCCCACATGATAGTATATATGTATCAGTGCCACTCTCCCAAATCATCCCACCCTCTCCCTCTCCCTCAGAAGCCAAAAGTCTGCTCTATACCTCTGTGTCTCTTATGCTGTCTCACTTACAGGGTCATCATTACTATCTTTCTAAATTCCATATATATGTGTCAGTATACTGTATTGGTGTTTCTGCAAACACATGAGAAACCCAAGTGAGAACCAACTGTCTGAGTGAAGTTAAAGCACAATACTATAAAGATAATAAAACATTATTTTAAGCCACTTAGTTTTCAAGTAGTTTATAATTAAGGATGACTTAGATATTTCTTGCTTAATTTCCCTTAATTGTCATATTCCTTGCTTAATTTCAAATCTTCTCTGCTACATTTTTCCTTTCCCCCTGAGCATTTATTATTCTTTAATATAGTGTATGATTTACTACTTTGTTAGGTTAAGGGTTTATTTTTTAGCCTGGTTGTCTTCATTAGATTAAAAACTCTACGAAGATGCTGATCATTGTCTTTTTTTTTCTTCCAAGATATGCCGTAATTGTCTACAACAGTATGCCTGATATACAACAGGGATTCAATAAATATTTGTAGAAAGAATAAATGAAAAAGCAGTAGTCTATCATAAAATTTAAATAAGAATCATTCTAGAGATGATCACAACTTCACCTTAGATGTGGCACATTCCTAAAACCAAAATGCTAAATTAAGATATCAACAAATATCATAGTGTCTTCTAACTTAGAGACTTGTAAATAGCAAATTGAAAGGTAGCTATTAGGAAAAATACAAGCTACATGAGATTACTTTTATATTAGACTACTATATGACACTTGGTAGTGATTTCATATTACTATAAAACTTTATGGAGTCATAATGAACAAAAGAATTAAGAGTTTTTGTTCAAAAAACAAAACAAAATTTAAGATGAAGAGCATATAGCTACTGTTTTTCAGGACAAAGATCTCTGGCAGTACCTTTATTGAGCAATTAAAAGAGTTAACATAAGTTGAGTTATACATGTTTATTAACATCACTTTGACACTATTTAATGGACCATTTTCTAGAGGTTGACTTGTACTTGTGTTCAAAATATGTAAAGAATATATTTTTCAAAAGAAGAAGAGAGAAACTGATTTGTTGTGTTGATGTCCACAATTCAAATTGCTTGTTGTGAAAGAATAATGTTGTATTGTTTCCTCAAAGATCTTTTATGTTGAAAACTGTAATATATTTCAGCTCTTAGAAAGTTAAATAAGTGATATGAAGAATGACTATGAGTTTTAAAAAGAAAATACTTTTTAAGCATGTTCATTGAAAATCCTTTTAAAACTACAGGGTCTGAATTTTAAAAACATTTAGAAATTTAATTTTTTAATACATAACTAGAATCTTAGTATCGTTCTAAAAGAATTATCAGTGTTTGCTTTCAAATGCCAACATTCATTTCTAAGTAAACTAAAGCATTGAAAACTCCCAAATATCCTCCTTTAATCTTGCAATATATTTGAATTGTGTATTAATGCTTTTGGACTCCTTCTGAACTTGAATATCTTATAGGTCTGACTGGGAAAATTCAGTCATTGGACACATGCAACTTAAAGCAATGAGGCATAACTGTTGGGGGTGTTTAAAAACATCAATATGGATAGATAGCATAAAATAAGCATACAGATTGAGATGTCATAATGTGAGTCAAGGACAAAGGCTAAAATTTTGTCTGAATCAGAAACAAAACAAAAATTAAGACCAGAACTTACTTCAGTAAATTGAAACTCAAGTTTTGCATTTTTCTCTTTATAGACAAGGCTATTTCTCATTTATTTAACATTTGCCATACAACCCTGCACATTAAAGTGCAAAACGAACAAAATGAAATGTCATTATGACAAACCCAGACAGAGTATTAAAAAGCAGAGACATTACTTTGCCGACAAAGGTCTGCGTAGTCAAAGCTATAATTTTTCCCCTTAGTCATGTATGGATGTGAAAGTTGGACCATAAAGAAAGCTGAGCACCAAAGAACTCATGCTTTTGAACTGTGGTGTTGGAGAAGACTCTTGAGAGTCCCTTGGACTGCAAGGAGATCAAGACAGTCAGTCTGAAAGGAAACCAGTCCTGAATATTCATTCGAAGGACTGATGCTGAAACTGAAGCTCCAATAGTTTGGCCACCTGATGCAAAGAGTCAACTCAATAAAATAAATAAATAAATAAATAAATAAAACAACCTGATGCTGGGAAAGATTTAAGGCAAGAGGAGAAGGGGATGACAGAGGAAGAGATGGTTGGATGGCATCACAGATTCAATGGACTTGAGTTTGAGCAAGCTCCAGGGGGTGGTGAAGGAAAAGAAAGCCTGGTATATTACAGTCTGTGGGGTCACAAAGAGTCAGACACAACTGAGTGACTGAAGAACAACAAATGATAATACACGATTTAGTTTGTGAAATAATTTAGTTGTTTTTTTAAAGTGCTACTAACAGATTCTAACCTAACCTTACTTATATTCCTATATTCCTCCTTACCTACAAACCTATATTCCTCTTTTCCTTATGTGCTATGTTGCTTTATTTGTGTCTGACTCTTTGCGACCCTATGGATTATAGCCTGCCAGGCTCTTCTGTCTGTCGGATTCTCTAGGCAAGAATACTGGAGTGGGTTGCCATTTCCTCCTCCAGGGGATCTTCCTGACCCAGCGAATTTGCATCTCTTAGATCTCTTGGATTGGCAGGCAGGTTTTTACCACTAGTGCCACTTGGGAAACCCTCCTTTCCTTATAGAATGGAGTATCATGGTAACTAGTCAGTAAGTTAGGTCAATAAAATGCCAAGCTGTCTCTTTTGAAATGGTTTTGCAAGGTTGAAGATGCAAGCAGTGAGCTAAGCTGGAATTCGTGACCTCTGGAGGAGAGGATTTCAATCCAAGTTCAGAGATGGAGCTTGATCACTGGAAGCCTTTTGTATAATAAAGTTTTATTAAAATATAAAGGCATAGAGGAAGCTTCTGACACAGGCATCAGAAGGGGACAGAAAGAGTTCTCCCTTGTTAGTTTTTAGCAAGGAGTTATATATCTGTTAAAGAATCACCTCAAAACTGACAGAGTTACATCAAGCCCCTCTCCGACAACATGCATTTTGAATAGCATTGACACAGGTGAGTCATCCCAAGCTATTAAACAATTGACATGAATCTTAAAGAAAGGCAGATTTCCAAGCAAATACATAGTTTCCTTAACATGCCTTAAAAGAACATTTCCATGATTAAGACATATGGGTTTGTTAAAACATGTTGTTTCAAGGTTTGAGTCTTAGACAACCACTTGAAGAAAGAAAGATTCCAAGGCAAATACATAGTTCATTAACATAGCTTAAGGAAAACATTTTCATAAGAAAAACACATTGGTTAACTGAAGGTTTGAGAAAGTTAAGTTTAGGCACCAGGTGTGGTCATTACAAAACAGAATTTCAAAGAAACCTCCCTTTAATTTTGTATTTGTTCATTTCAGTCACTCAGTCATGTCCGACTCTTTGTGACCCCATGGTCTGCAGCATGCCAGGCCTCTCTGTCCATCACCAACTCCTGGAGTTTACTCAAACTCATATCCATTGAGTCGGTGATGCCATCCAACCATCTCATCCTCTATCGTCCTCTTCTCCTGCCCTCAAACTTTCCCAGGATCAGGGTCTTTTCTGATGTCAGCTCTTCACATCAGATGGCCAAAGCATTGGAGTTTCAGTTTCAACATCAGTCCTTCCAATGAACATCCAGGACTGATCTCCTTTAAGATGGACTGGTTGGATCTCCCTGGAGTTCAAGGGAGTCTCAAGAGTCTTCTCCAACACCACAGTTCAAAAGCATCAATTCTTTGGTGCTCAGCTTTCTTTATAGTCCAACTCTCACATCCATACATGACGATTGGAAAAACCATAGCCTTGCCTAGATGGCCCTTTGTTGGCAAAGTAATGTCTCTGCTTTTTAATATGCTGTCTAGGTTGGTCTTAACTTTTCTTCCAAGGAGTAAGTGTCTTTTAATTTCATGGTTACAATCACCATCTGCAGTGAATTTGGAGCCCCCAAAATAAAGTCAGCCACTGTTTCCACTGTTTCCCCATCTCTTTCCCGTGAAGTGATTGGACCAGATGCCATGATCTTCATTTTCTGAATGTTGAGCTTTAAGCCAACTTTTTCAATCTCCTCTTTCACATTCCATCAAGAGGCTCTTTAGTTCTTCACTTTCTGCTATAAGGATGGTGTCATCTGCATATCTGAAGGTATTGGTATTTCTCCTAGCAAGCTTGATTCCAGCTTGTTCTTCATCCAGCTCAACGTTTCTCATGATGAACCATGCATGTAAGTTTAATAAGCAGGGTGACATTATGCAGCCTTGACGTACTCCTTTACCTATTTAGAACCAGTCTGTTGTCCATGTCCAGTTCTAAAAGCAGGTTCCTGACCTGGATGCAGATTTCTCAGGTGGCAGGTCAGGTGGTCTGGTATTCCCATCTTATTCATAATTATCCACAGTTTATCGTGATCCACAGTAAAGCTTTGGGATAGTCAATAAAGTCAAAGGCTTTAGGATAGTCAATAAAGCAGAAATAGATGTTTTTCTGGAACTCTCGTGCTTTTTCCATGATCCAGTGGATGTTGGCAATTTGATCTTTGGTTCCTCTGCCATTTCTAAAACCAGCTTAAACATCTGGAAGTTCATGGAAGTTGAAACCTGGCTTGGAGAATTTTGAGCATTACTTTACTAGCATGTTAATTTTTTAAGTTTTGTATAGAGAAGAAAAGAAAAAGAAAACATCAGCCACTTGCAGTTTATTTCCTCCACTTGGGGACCCCTAGCCTTCCTACAGAAAAGGCAATGGCACCCCACTCCAGTACTCTTGCCTGGCAAATCCTGTGGACAAAGGAGCCTGGTGGGCTGCCATCCATGGGGTCGTGAAGAGTCAGATACGACTGAGCGACTTTTCACGTTTAACTTTCATGCATTGGAGAAGGAAATAGCAACCCACTCCAGTGTTCTTGCCTGGAGAATCCCAGGGGCGGTGGAGCCTGGTGGGCTGCCTTCTCTGGGGTCGCACAGAGTCGGACACGACTGAAGCGACTTAGCAGCAGCAGCAGCAGCCTTCCTACCTGTTACCCTCTCAGTTTTACTTAAAGAATGACTTGAGATTATTTAGTCTTTTATGGTAGAAGTCATTAATGTGAAAACAAGCAGTTGCTTTTTTAGCGTTGATATATGGGAAGTCAAAATCAAATACACTGCACCTGAAATATGGTAAAAATAAGTGAAATGGGCATAGTGGGGACTTTAGCTTGTAAGCCTTATCTGAATGGGGGAGCTACCATTCACCTCTACTAGATGGTTGCCATGCTGGAAGCCCAGGGATGCAACACATTTTGTTCATGTGAGAAAAGCCAGGAATATGAATTTATCTTGTCATATTGTATAACAAACAAACAATATTTACTTTTTTTTTT
>SJYW01030636.1:88706-110315 GCA_006410735.1 Raphicerus campestris | reverse complement strand
GTTTTTTTCTTGAGCATTTATACTGGCTGTTCTCTCTCCTTGGAACAATCTTCCTCTAGATATCTGACTCCCTAACTCACCGCTTTTTTTACGACTTACTTTTCAGTAAACCTGATCACCCTACCAGTTTCTAAAAATGGGCCTCACTGAAAATAGTGTAGCCCTTTTACCTGGAATCTGGGCTGCCCTGAGACTTGTTGGTAACCAATAGAATGTATCAAGTGTGACAGTTGAGAACTTTTGAGGCTATATCAGAAGAAGTTTCTTAAAATACTAACTCTCAGTATGATCACTGACAGTACACTTTCTCAGAACCCAGCCTCCATGCTGTGCTGCCAAAGTCACATGGAAAGGCCACTGGTATACACTTTGGTTAATAACCTCAGCTGAGCTTCAGCTGCTGGCCATCTTGGGCCTCCAGCCCAGATGAAAGCCCTGGCTAATCTCTCTTTTTTTTTAAATTTAATACTTTATTCTATTTTACAATACTGTATTCGTTTTGCCATACATTGACATGAATCAGCCACAGGTGTACACGATCTCCCAATGCCGAAGCCCCCTCCCACCTCCCACCCCACACCATCTCCCCGGATCATCCCGTACACCAGCCCCAAGCATCCTGTATCCTATATTAAACATAGACTAGCACTTCATTTCCCACATGATAGTATATATGTATCAGTGCCACTCTCCCAAATCATCCCACCCTCTCCCTCTCCCTCAGAAGCCAAAAGTCTGCTCTATACCTCTGTGTCTCTTATGCTGTCTCACTTACAGGGTCATCATTACTATCTTTCTAAATTCCATATATATGTGTCAGTATACTGTATTGGTGTTTCTGCAAACACATGAGAAACCCAAGTGAGAACCAACTGTCTGAGTGAAGTTAAAGCACAATACTATAAAGATAATAAAACATTATTTTAAGCCACTTAGTTTTCAAGTAGTTTATAATTAAGGATGACTTAGATATTTCTTGCTTAATTTCCCTTAATTGTCATATTCCTTGCTTAATTTCAAATCTTCTCTGCTACATTTTTCCTTTCCCCCTGAGCATTTATTATTCTTTAATATAGTGTATGATTTACTACTTTGTTAGGTTAAGGGTTTATTTTTTAGCCTGGTTGTCTTCATTAGATTAAAAACTCTACGAAGATGCTGATCATTGTCTTTTTTTTTCTTCCAAGATATGCCGTAATTGTCTACAACAGTATGCCTGATATACAACAGGGATTCAATAAATATTTGTAGAAAGAATAAATGAAAAAGCAGTAGTCTATCATAAAATTTAAATAAGAATCATTCTAGAGATGATCACAACTTCACCTTAGATGTGGCACATTCCTAAAACCAAAATGCTAAATTAAGATATCAACAAATATCATAGTGTCTTCTAACTTAGAGACTTGTAAATAGCAAATTGAAAGGTAGCTATTAGGAAAAATACAAGCTACATGAGATTACTTTTATATTAGACTACTATATGACACTTGGTAGTGATTTCATATTACTATAAAACTTTATGGAGTCATAATGAACAAAAGAATTAAGAGTTTTTGTTCAAAAAACAAAACAAAATTTAAGATGAAGAGCATATAGCTACTGTTTTTCAGGACAAAGATCTCTGGCAGTACCTTTATTGAGCAATTAAAACAGTTAACATAAGTTGAGTTATACATGTTTATTAACATCACTTTGACACTATTTAATGGACCATTTTCTAGAGGTTGACTTGTACTTGTGTTCAAAATATGTAAAGAATATATTTTTCAAAAGAAGAAGAGAGAAACTGATTTGTTGTGTTGATGTCCACAATTCAAATTGCTTGTTGTGAAAGAATAATGTTGTATTGTTTCCTCAAAGATCTTTTATGTTGAAAACTGTAATATATTTCAGCTCTTAGAAAGTTAAATAAGTGATATGAAGAATGACTATGAGTTTTAAAAAGAAAATACTTTTTAAGCATGTTCATTGAAAATCCTTTTAAAACTACAGGGTCTGAATTTTAAAAACATTTAGAAATTAATTTTTTAATACATAACTAGAATCTTAGTATCGTTCTAAAAGAATTATCAGTGTTTGCTTTCAAATGCCAACATTCATTTCTAAGTAAACTAAAGCATTGAAAACTCCCAAATATCCTCCTTTAATCTTGCAATATATTTGAATTGTGTATTAATGCTTTTGGACTCCTTCTGAACTTGAATATCTTATAGGTCTGACTGGGAAAATTCAGTCATTGGACACATGCAACTTAAAGCAATGAGGCATAACTGTTGGGGGTGTTTAAAAACATCAATATGGATAGATAGCATAAAATAAGCATACAGATTGAGATGTCATAATGTGAGTCAAGGACAAAGGCTAAAATTTTGTCTGAATCAGAAACAAAACAAAAATTAAGACCAGAACTTACTTCAGTAAATTGAAACTCAAGTTTTGCATTTTTCTCTTTATAGACAAGGCTATTTCTCATTTATTTAACATTTGCCATACAACCCTGCACATTAAAGTGCAAAACGAACAAAATGAAATGTCATTATGACAAACCCAGACAGAGTATTAAAAAGCAGAGACATTACTTTGCCGACAAAGGTCTGCGTAGTCAAAGCTATAATTTTTCCCCTTAGTCATGTATGGATGTGAAAGTTGGACCATAAAGAAAGCTGAGCACCAAAGAACTCATGCTTTTGAACTGTGGTGTTGGAGAAGACTCTTGAGAGTCCCTTGGACTGCAAGGAGATCAAGACAGTCAGTCTGAAAGGAAACCAGTCCTGAATATTCATTCGAAGGACTGATGCTGAAACTGAAGCTCCAATAGTTTGGCCACCTGATGCAAAGAGTCAACTCAATAAAATAAATAAATAAATAAATAAATAAAACAACCTGATGCTGGGAAAGATTTAAGGCAAGAGGAGAAGGGGATGACAGAGGAAGAGATGGTTGGATGGCATCACAGATTCAATGGACTTGAGTTTGAGCAAGCTCCAGGGGGTGGTGAAGGAAAAGAAAGCCTGGTATATTACAGTCTGTGGGGTCACAAAGAGTCAGACACAACTGAGTGACTGAAGAACAACAAATGATAATACACGATTTAGTTTGTGAAATAATTTAGTTGTTTTTTTAAAGTGCTACTAACAGATTCTAACCTAACCTTACTTATATTCCTATATTCCTCCTTACCTACAAACCTATATTCCTCTTTTCCTTATGTGCTATGTTGCTTTATTTGTGTCTGACTCTTTGCGACCCTATGGATTATAGCCTGCCAGGCTCTTCTGTCTGTCGGATTCTCTAGGCAAGAATACTGGAGTGGGTTGCCATTTCCTCCTCCAGGGGATCTTCCTGACCCAGCGAATTTGCATCTCTTAGATCTCTTGGATTGGCAGGCAGGTTTTTACCACTAGTGCCACTTGGGAAACCCTCCTTTCCTTATAGAATGGAGTATCATGGTAACTAGTCAGTAAGTTAGGTCAATAAAATGCCAAGCTGTCTCTTTTGAAATGGTTTTGCAAGGTTGAAGATGCAAGCAGTGAGCTAAGCTGGAATTCGTGACCTCTGGAGGAGAGGATTTCAATCCAAGTTCAGAGATGGAGCTTGATCACTGGAAGCCTTTTGTATAATAAAGTTTTATTAAAATATAAAGGCATAGAGGAAGCTTCTGACACAGGCATCAGAAGGGGACAGAAAGAGTTCTCCCTTGTTAGTTTTTAGCAAGGAGTTATATATCTGTTAAAGAATCACCTCAAAACTGACAGAGTTACATCAAGCCCCTCTCCGACAACATGCATTTTGAATAGCATTGACACAGGTGAGTCATCCCAAGCTATTAAACAATTGACATGAATCTTAAAGAAAGGCAGATTTCCAAGCAAATACATAGTTTCCTTAACATGCCTTAAAAGAACATTTCCATGATTAAGACATATGGGTTTGTTAAAACATGTTGTTTCAAGGTTTGAGTCTTAGACAACCACTTGAAGAAAGAAAGATTCCAAGGCAAATACATAGTTCATTAACATAGCTTAAGGAAAACATTTTCATAAGAAAAACACATTGGTTAACTGAAGGTTTGAGAAAGTTAAGTTTAGGCACCAGGTGTGGTCATTACAAAACAGAATTTCAAAGAAACCTCCCTTTAATTTTGTATTTGTTCATTTCAGTCACTCAGTCATGTCCGACTCTTTGTGACCCCATGGTCTGCAGCATGCCAGGCCTCTCTGTCCATCACCAACTCCTGGAGTTTACTCAAACTCATATCCATTGAGTCGGTGATGCCATCCAACCATCTCATCCTCTATCGTCCTCTTCTCCTGCCCTCAAACTTTCCCAGGATCAGGGTCTTTTCTGATGTCAGCTCTTCACATCAGATGGCCAAAGCATTGGAGTTTCAGTTTCAACATCAGTCCTTCCAATGAACATCCAGGACTGATCTCCTTTAAGATGGACTGGTTGGATCTCCCTGGAGTTCAAGGGAGTCTCAAGAGTCTTCTCCAACACCACAGTTCAAAAGCATCAATTCTTTGGTGCTCAGCTTTCTTTATAGTCCAACTCTCACATCCATACATGACGACTGGAAAAACCATAGCCTTGCCTAGATGGCCCTTTGTTGGCAAAGTAATGTCTCTGCTTTTTAATATGCTGTCTAGGTTGGTCTTAACTTTTCTTCCAAGGAGTAAGTGTCTTTTAATTTCATGGTTACAATCACCATCTGCAGTGAATTTGGAGCCCCCAAAATAAAGTCAGCCACTGTTTCCACTGTTTCCCCATCTCTTTCCCGTGAAGTGATTGGACCAGATGCCATGATCTTCATTTTCTGAATGTTGAGCTTTAAGCCAACTTTTTCAATCTCCTCTTTCACATTCCATCAAGAGGCTCTTTAGTTCTTCACTTTCTGCTATAAGGATGGTGTCATCTGCATATCTGAAGGTATTGGTATTTCTCCTAGCAAGCTTGATTCCAGCTTGTTCTTCATCCAGCTCAACGTTTCTCATGATGAACCATGCATGTAAGTTTAATAAGCAGGGTGACATTATGCAGCCTTGACGTACTCCTTTACCTATTTAGAACCAGTCTGTTGTCCATGTCCAGTTCTAAAAGCAGGTTCCTGACCTGGATGCAGATTTCTCAGGTGGCAGGTCAGGTGGTCTGGTATTCCCATCTTATTCATAATTATCCACAGTTTATCGTGATCCACAGTAAAGCTTTGGGATAGTCAATAAAGTCAAAGGCTTTAGGATAGTCAATAAAGCAGAAATAGATGTTTTTCTGGAACTCTCGTGCTTTTTCCATGATCCAGTGGATGTTGGCAATTTGATCTTTGGTTCCTCTGCCATTTCTAAAACCAGCTTAAACATCTGGAAGTTCATGGAAGTTGAAACCTGGCTTGGAGAATTTTGAGCATTACTTTACTAGCATGTTAATTTTTTAAGTTTTGTATAGAGAAGAAAAGAAAAAGAAAACATCAGCCACTTGCAGTTTATTTCCTCCACTTGGGGACCCCTAGCCTTCCTACAGAAAAGGCAATGGCACCCCACTCCAGTACTCTTGCCTGGCAAATCCTGTGGACAAAGGAGCCTGGTGGGCTGCCATCCATGGGGTCGTGAAGAGTCAGATACGACTGAGCGACTTTTCACGTTTAACTTTCATGCATTGGAGAAGGAAATAGCAACCCACTCCAGTGTTCTTGCCTGGAGAATCCCAGGGGCGGTGGAGCCTGGTGGGCTGCCTTCTCTGGGGTCGCACAGAGTCGGACACGACTGAAGCGACTTAGCAGCAGCAGCAGCAGCCTTCCTACCTGTTACCCTCTCAGTTTTACTTAAAGAATGACTTGAGATTATTTAGTCTTTTATGGTAGAAGTCATTAATGTGAAAACAAGCAGTTGCTTTTTTAGCGTTGATATATGGGAAGTCAAAATCAAATACACTGCACCTGAAATATGGTAAAAATAAGTGAAATGGGCATAGTGGGGACTTTAGCTTGTAAGCCTTATCTGAATGGGGGAGCTACCATTCACCTCTACTAGATGGTTGCCATGCTGGAAGCCCAGGGATGCAACACATTTTGTTCATGTGAGAAAAGCCAGGAATATGAATTTATCTTGTCATATTGTATAACAAACAAACAATATTTACTTTTTTTTTTTTGCTCTATGTAAAGCAAAAAGAATGAAACAAAAATACATTATTAGATTAAATTTTGTCTACAAGTTGTCAACTCCTACTATAAATTTTTCTGAACAATGTCCATCAGGAGAAAATCTCTTTAATTTCCTCACTTTCCTCTTGTACCAACTTGTCTACACTAACAAAGTAATATAGTAAATATATATATATATATCATGTTTCTGTCTTAGGCTAATTCCTTTACTTATCAGTGTACCACTGCCCAAACGTCCTCATTTTAATTCATTTACTTTATATCTATTTATCTTCTATTTTGCTAGGTAATATTTTATGCTCTTGGGCCACAACAATGAATAATATATATTAGGACCCTATTCTCAGAAAGCTTATATTCTATTGGAGGAAATAATCAGTAACTAGGAAAATATGATTAGTTTAATCTAGTAGTAAATGCTTTAAAGAATAATGAAACAGTGTCATGTATTGGACAATGGATGTCTGAGTGTGTGCTTTTATATCAAGTCAGTAGGGAGGCTTCCCTGAGGAAGTGACATTTGATCACAAGTTTGAGTGATGTGAAGGAGCCAACCATGAAAAGATATAGAGGAGAAGCCTATGATTTCATTGAGAAGAACAAGCACATGAGACCTAACTTGGGAAATGATTTGGTGTGTTTCATGTATAGATATAAGGTCAGTGTAGATATGTATGAATGATCATGGGAAAGGACAGTAGAGGGTCACTTCGGAGAGTCATTCAGTGGCCAATCATAGGTTTCTTAGGAAATATTTAGTGGTATTTAAGCATAAGAGTCAATGACATGATCTGATATAGGTGAAAATACACAAACAAAAACAAATCATTCTGTTGGTGGATGAAAGTAAGAGTGGAGGAAGAGACTCATTTAGTAGGTAATTTCAGTAGTATTGGTAACTTGACTTTAGATAAAAACAGAGAAGTAGAGAATTATTACAGATGAAGAATATATTTAGAGGGTAGAACCAAAAAAGACTTACTGACATATTTGATGTAGAAAGTAACTAAAAGAAAGGAATAAGAATGATTCTAATTTTTCCCACTTGAATAGTCATTTGGCATCATTCACTGAATTGAGGAGAAAAGAAACAGGATACTTTGAAGGTAAAGATAAAATTGCACTCCAGAATGAAGTATTAGACATGCTCAATTTGAGACGTTTCTTAGACATGAATTAAGAATGTTTAATTGGCAGTTGGATATTTGAGTTTGGAGTTCATAAGAGAGGTCAGCACTGGATATTAATATCTGAGACCCAATGGCATATAGGTTAATAAGTCATGGAACCTAGTAAAATGATCTAAGGAGACACTGTAGAGAAAGAAGAAAAAAAAAAATCCAAGGCATAGCTCTCAAACATGCCAGCTCTGAATAAAAGTGAATACATATAACAGAGGCATCAAAGAAGGGAGACTGAGAAATAGCTAGTGAGGTAGGGAAAAAGCCAAGGAAGAATGTTTCCACAGAAGCCAAGAAAAGTGAATAGTTTGAGAAGAAGCAAATAGCCAACTGTCTAGCTAACAGATCTAGTAAAATTAAAGCATTGAAATAGCTATTAAAGTTAGCATGGCAGTGGATATTGGATACAAAGGCTGTCTCAGTTGAATGATGATCTTTTGAGGAGAAAATGGAAGATGAAGAAGAGGGAGATAATAGGCAACTCTTCCAATACGATATTATGAAAGAGAACCAAGAAGAATGATAGCTGCAGGGCAATGTGGACCCAAAGAGGGTTCCATACAGTAGTAAGATTCTAGAATATGTATGCTGGTATGATTGATTCTGTAGAAACAAATTGATAATGCAGGAGAGGTGATCATTGCCAGAGCCAAGTTCAATAGAAGGTGAGCAGTGTGGGAGCTGGAGTACAAAAGGAGAGGTTTAATATGAAAAGGGACCTTTCATTTATCGTAAAAACAAAATATAGACGGGGTGGATAGAAGTTCAGTTTCATGTAAATTTTGTGATTAAACTGAAGAAACTTTAGACTAACTCTATTTTATAAAGTTCAGCATTTGAGAGAAGAGAGCGAGTGGAAAGGAGATGGGACCAGAGGTGAGGGCACCACTGACAAAGGGGAAAGCGTGAATCACTCATTTTGGATACTGTCAGAGGGCATATAGTGTAGTAGTGTTCAAGGCATTAGATAGTACCATTTGTCATATTGTGGTTATAGATTTAGAGTGAGATGAGACATCATGATTGTACAGTATGAAGTTTGCAACATGTGGTAGGCTGAAGAATGGTCCCCCAAAATATCCAGGATCTAATCTCTGAACCTGTGACTACTACTTTATATGACAAGAGGGACTTTGCAGATGTGATTAAGGATCATGAGATATACATTTTGAGGATTAGCCAGATCTGTCCTAAATGTAATCCCAAGTCCTTTTAAGGAGGCAGAAGGAAATTTAATTAGAAAAGATAAAATGGTAATATGATGAAAATAAATTTCTCATGTTTAAAACTAGTTGGTTTGTGGTAATTTGTTATAGCAGTAAGAAGAAACTGATATGCCAATGATTAAGGAGTTTATTCCTCTTCCTTTCTATCTATAACTTCTTCCTTGTTTTAGGCTATTTCCTATTAGCATGCAAACATGCTTATTTGAAATGCAACAACATTAGTAAACAAAATTCCTTAAAGTTACCTATTGAGTTCTAGCTAACATTCTTATCAATATAATTCTTTTTATAAGACAACTGTAGTGCTGGAGGAGACTCTTGAGAGTCCCTTGGACTACAAGGAGGTCAAACCTCTAAATCCTAAAGGAAATCTATCCTGAATACTCATTGGAAGGACTGATGCTGAAGCTGATACTCCAATATTTTGGCCACCTGATGTGAAGAAATGACTCATTGGAAAAGACTCTAATGCTGGGAAAGATTGAGGGCAGGAGGAAAAGGGGGTGACAGAGGGTGAGATGGTTGGATGGCATCATCGACTCAATGGAAATGAGTTTTAGCAAACTCCAGGAGATAGTGAAGGGCAAGGAAGCCTGGTGTGCTGCAATCCAAGATGTTGTAAGGAGTCAGACACCACTTAGCAACTGAACAACATCAACAAAGGTTTTAATTCTTACATTCTCCAACTCATCTCTTATCCATTCCTTAATCCACTGCCAAATATCGTCACCATTTTACTCTAGTAGACCGCTCTAAATATTTGACAATGTGCTTTTATTCTTAATTCCAAATTAACCTATTCACTTCTAATTTTTCAGTTCAGTTGTTCAGTCCTGTGCAACTCTTTGCAACCCCATGGACTGCAGCACGTCAGCCTTCCCTGTCCAGGAGCTTGCTCAAACTCATGTCCATCAAGTCAGTGATTCCATCCAACCATTTCATCCTCTGCCATCCCCTTTTTATCCTGCTTTCAGTCTTTCCCAGCACCAAGGCCTTTTCCAATGAGTGAGTTCTTTGAAACAGGTGGCCAAAGTATTGGAGCTTCAGCTTCAGCATCAGTGCTTCCAATGAATATTCAGGACTGATTTCCTTTACGATGGACCGATTTGATCTCCTTGCAGTCTAAGGGACTCCCAAGAGTCTTCTCCAAGATCACAGTTCAAAAGCATCAATTCTTTGGCATTGAGCCATCTTTATGGTCTATCTGTCACATTCATACAGGACTACTGGAAAAGCCATAGCTTTGACTAGATGGACTTTTGTCAGGAAAGGAATTTCTCTGTTTTTAATATGCTATCTAGATTTGTCATAGCTTTTCTTCCAAGTAGCAAGTGTCTTAATTTCATGGCTGCAATCACCATCTGCAGTGATTTTGAAGCCCAAGAAAATAGTCTGTCACTGTTTCCATTGTTTTCCCATCTATTTGCCATGAAGTGATAGGACCTGATGCCATGATCTTAGTGTTTTTAATGTTGAATTTTAGGCCAGCTTTTTGACTCTCCTCTTTCACTTTCATCAAGAAGCTGTTTAGTTCCTCTTCACTTTCTGCCATAAATGTGATGTCATCTGCATATCTAAGGTTATTGATATTTTTCCTGGCAATCTTGTTTCCAGCTTGTGTTTCATCCAGCCTGGCATTTCGCATGATGTATTCTGAATATAAGTTAAATAAGCAGGGTGACAATATGCATCCTTGTTATACTTTCCCAGCTTGGAACCAGTCTGTTTTTCCATGTCCAGTTCTGATATTACTTCTTGACTTGTATACAGATTTCTAAGGATACATGTAAGGTATTCTGGTATTCCCATCTCTTGAAGAATTTCCCATAGTTTGTTTGGATCCACCCAATCAAAGGCTTTGGCATAGTCAGTGAAGCAGAAAAAATATTTCTTCTGGAACTCTCTTGCTTTTTTTTTATGATCCAACTATGTTGGCTATTTGATCTCTGGTTCCTCTGCCTTTTCTAAATCCAGCTTGAACATCTGGAAGTCCTCGCTTCATGTACAGTTGGAGCCTCACTTGGAGAATTTTGAGGATTTAATTGCTAGTGTGTGAGATGAGTGCAATTGTGTGGTAGATTGAACGTTCTTTAGCATTGCCTTTCTTTGGGATTGGAATACAAAGTGACCTTGTGCAATCTTATAGCCACTGCTGAGTTTTCCAAATTTGCTGCCATATTGAGTGGTCTTGATCACTGCCTACTGTACAGTGTCACAAAACTCTGTCCATAATTCTTCAGGCAGTTCTACTTTTCTTAGGCTCTTGTTTAAGCAACTAATTTTCAAATTCTGGTGATATTCTCTCTTCCATTCTCAGGCAACACTTTTTCCCTAGTTAATCCCACCCCACCTCCATCCTTTACTTAGTCTCTTTCATGGCTACACTTTCAATTATTTCCTGGGTGTTCTTCAGCTCAGTTCAGTTCAGTCACTCAGTCATGTCCAACTCTTTGTGAGCCCATAGACTGCAGTACGCCATGCTTCCCTGTCCATCACCCAACTCCCGGAGCTTGCTCAAATTCATGTCCATTGAGTTGATGATGCCCTCCAACCACCTCATCCTCTGTCATCCCTTTTTCCTTCTATCTTCAATCTTTCCCAGCATCAAGGTCTTTTCCAATGAGTCAGTTCTTCATATCAGGTGGTTAAAATATTGGATTTTCAGCTTCAGCATCAGTCTTTCCAATACATATTCAGTACTGATTTCCTTTAAGATGTACTGGTTGGATCTCNACTGCTGTCACCGGATATCTAGGGTGCTTGTGGAAACAAACATACAGTCTATGGATTTATGTGGCATGGCCCCTAGAAATGTCATGTAGACTGTGTCACGCTCCTAGTATAAAATGTAAATTTTTAAAATTATCCAAATAGTTCCTTTTGGGTAAAAGCTAACACTGAACATATCCATTAGGGTCTTCATTTGTTAATTTGGGCCAGTGTGTCCTGACTGATGAGAAAGTTCTGGGATGTTGTGTCCATCATTCTGTTTATGCCCCTGCTTTATCTGTGCCATTTGAATATGTATATGCTTGAAATCATTAGTAAAGCTTGCAACTAGCTAAGGTTTAAGATTTCTGTGAGTCTGACTTGCCAGTTCAAACCTTTGGGTTTTCTCAGTAGATACGGTGACATTCAAATGACTGAAGTTGCTAGAAGACGTCTCTGGAAATTTGAGTCATTGCTAAGCTATGACTCCAAAATATTGATAACTATCTGTAATAGTTACAGTTCCCTTTGAGGTGATGCATTATCATAGTAATTCAATGAAGAAATGAATATACATGTGTATAATGCAGTATATCATCAATTTCTATATGTTTNTGCTAAGCTATGACTCCAAAATATTGATAACTATCTGTAATAGTTACAGTTCCCTTTGAGGTGATGCATTATCATAGTAATTCAATGAAGAAATGAATATACATGTGTATAATGCAGTATATCATCAATTTCTATATGTTTGAGTATATACAACGCCATAGAGGAAACATCAATCTGACCAATTATTTGCAATTACAGCCCCTCTAGAACTTTTGACTATTAAAAAATAAATGATTCATTCATTTGGCCTCCAACTATTTAAGAAATCATTTCCATAGAAATATATGCTTTTTCCATGAATTACATATGAACCAATTTACAAATAAGTTTAGCTTATTTTTAAAACATCCCATATTCTTTAGAAAATTGTAGCCTAAACTATTTAGATATTATTTATGAGAAGTAGAAATATAGCACACCATATTTGTGTCTTTTTCCTTTTTTTCCACTATTACAATGAATATTACATATTCTCAAGTGTGCTATTTTCCAGAAAAATATGTATTTCATCATGTTGTAATTAGAACCACAACATTTCCTAGAATGTTACTTATATCTTAATGAAAGGATAATTATGCTGTGAAGCTTTATATTTTGGACATTACATTTATGTCTCAGTGATTTTCTCACTTTGTAGAAAACAGTTTCTCATTCTTTTGTGTTTTTAATGTAGCATGTATCTAATGGAAAATAGAGTCTTCAGGTTATATTGTCTATTAATGAAAATTCACGTATCTATGTAAGCTGCTTTTCTTCTCCTCCTTTTATAGATTTCCAAAACTCTCTCTCTTTTTTTTTTTTTTTTAGTAAGGATTCCTTGGATACTTTTTTTTAGGACATCAACAGAATAATTTTTTTTAATTGGAGGGCAAATAATTGCTTTACAATATTGTGTGTTTCTGGCATACATCAACATGGATCAGCCATAGGTATAAACATGTCCCCTCCCTCTTGAAACACCCTTCCATTTTCCACCCCATCCAATCCCTTTAGGTTGTCACAGAACACTTGGTTGAGCTCCCTGCATCATACAGCAAATTCCCACTGGCTATCTATTTTACATAAGATAATGTATTTGTTTCCATGCTACATTGCTTTTCTTTCTGCATCTTTTCAAAGATGATCTAGATGTGGAGAAGATAACAGTCTGCAGGGACTTGACATCTAAAAATTCATCTGTGTTCAAGAGTAAAAAATGTCAATAGCAATTACAACATAAGAGTAATAATAATACTTTATCTTTGTGTCATCCTTTTAATTTTTTAAAATCATTTCAAGATATTTCTGATATATAAATATCATAATCTACAGCACATAAAATCTGAGATCTGCAGATGTTCCAGTTTAGTGAATTACAGGGGAGAGCAATTTGACAAACAAAAACAAAAACAAAACCACAGATTTTATTTTCACTGTTGTTTGGAAAGTTTTGTTTCTTTGGTTGGTAAAAATCAAGAAGATTTAAGATTGACCCTAAAGAAAACAATTTCCTCATGGGAGGTGAAGTCTGAGAGTAGTGCTAGCACCCAGCCCCACTGAAGTGGGCTCCTCCCTGGCTTCTGTTATGGGCTGTGTTTCTGTTCTCAGTATGCCCTGAACTTCTCTGCGGGGGGATTATGTCCATCCACAAGGTGAAGTCAGGTGTACCCATGTGATTACGTAGTGTGTTTCAGTCAATGAAATGTGGACAAAGGGAAGAATTTTACTTGATGGCACAAACTTTAAGACTTGGCACATGCTTTTCTCTTTTTTCCTTCTCCTCTGTCACATGTATTGTGTCCAAAAAGATGCATGACAAAGCTGCAGACAACCAGCAATGAATATGTATGATGAGTGATAAATAACTTGTGGGTTAAGTCACTGATGATTTAGAGTCATTTGTTACTGAAACACAACCTAGACTGACTGCTCTGATCAGACTTGTTCAGATTATTCACTAGTGTTGCTACTTACTCCCTTTGTAATGTGTGTGTGTGTTACAAAGTTGTATCTCTTTCACAGCCTCATGGACTGTAGCCCACCAGGCTCCCCTGTCCATGGGATTTCCCAGGCAAGAATACTGGTGTGTGTAGCCATTTCCTTCTTTAGGGTATCTTCTCAACCCAGAAACTGAACCCTGGTCTCCCGTGTTGGCAGGTTGATTCTTTACCACTGAGCCATGTGATTAAAAACACTCTTCTTGATCCTCCATTGCTAAGTACCTTCACTAAAACCAGATATCAGAAAACTGAAAAACCCAGAGTCTAGTGCAATCTTTCCTATTTCTACTGATTCTCTAGTTCCATATGGAACCCCAGGGTAGAAATATCTTGAGAGAAGGCCAGTCTTTAGTTCTTGTTCTTGGCTAACAATTGAGTGTTTCTTAACCACCTGTGCCAGACACTGTACAGCTGCACAGATCTGCTCCCTTTTTGAGCAAAGACTCCTCGCCCAGCTATGACAACCATCTAATTCCTTTGGCTCCACCTCAGATAGAGCTGAAGCTATCTGCTCCTCAGAGCAGCTTTAGTCTTTGACTAAACCAGATTGTAGTTCAAGAACCTGGTCATTTCCTGTCAACAGGGGACTTGTCCAGTGGGTAATCTTTGCTCTGAGGCTCTGCACAGGGCCAGCTGAGACTTTGTCAGATCTGTGTTCTGTCTGGCATTTCCTCCTGCCCAACCCTGCTTTATCCTGTCTCTTCAAGGATCCTACTGTCCAAGATTGTTTATACTTCTAACTTTTGCTTGACAGCTGCTTGTTGGAGGAACAAACTCACACAGTATTCACCAACTTTTTTGAGAGTGCCCTCCTAGATATAAAGACAAGATCAAGAGTAAAGAAAGAAAGAGGCAGTGAAATTTATCTAGGCTGTAGGTAGAGGTAACACATGGCTGAATTATGGGGTTTAGTGGCAGGAAGTGGGAGAAAAAAGAGATTTGAAAAACATTTTGGAAACTCAAGCTATAGATTAGCTTTCCCACTAAATTGTGTCACATTAGTCTGAATTTTTAAATCATCTGAACTTTGGTTTACTCACTTATGAAAAGGAGTCATTTGAATGAGGTAACTGTTAAAAGTTTCCAATACTTTTCAGAGAGATAAAGTGGGGGTAGCTGAGAAAGGGGAAGGAGAGGGAAAGAACAGACTGGATGGAATATAGAGATGAATATGAAAGAGCTTTGGTTTGGAAGCTTTGTACATTTATAACATTAGTAAGTTTTTTATTCAGGAAAAAATCTCAGTAAAGTCCATTTATGTTCCTCTAGCCTCCTAACTTTCTTTTAAATTCCCTCAATGCCATAAACATATTTTATCCAGTCTTTTGAAAGAGAATTTATAACATCTTAGAACTGTCACTTAAATATGAAAAGGGAGTCAATCATAATGGGAGTATTTGTTAAGTTTGTGAAAAGCACTAAGCAAACATCCAATACAATCAAATTTCCTTCTCAAAAAATTCTAGGATTTATGTAAATCTCATAAACTTTAGACATAGGGGAAAATAGATATTCGCTATAAAGAGTAGTTACTTAAACAGCACAGATAATTGTAGGAAAAGTAAAGAAAGAAGCTCTACTTTATTCTCCTATGCCCTGGCAGATTGTATTTCATCTGCTGCAGACCTGGCAAAGTAAAGTGTATCGTTTTAGAAATTGCTGCTGAGTGTGGCTACTGCACACTGCTGCAACAAAGATTTCCAAAGTCACTGCAAAGCTGGAGCGACAGGGTCACAGGATGGAGCCCTTCCCAGGCTCTTCG
The DNA here is from genome assembly GCA_006410735.1 of Raphicerus campestris. NCBI lineage: Eukaryota > Metazoa > Chordata > Mammalia > Artiodactyla > Bovidae > Raphicerus > Raphicerus campestris. The sequence continues at coordinate 94,683 of SJYW01030636.1, read as the reverse complement.
TCAGTCTGATGAATAGCTGACATCAATTTCAGGAGGCAGAAAAGTGTCAGTGACTATTTTTACTTGGCAAAGTTTTGACAGATAATAGTGAATAGTGAATTAAAGAGTGAATGAAGGTTCTACTAACTTAATTGTGCTTCTGGAACTCCGCAGTGTTTCTTGAATGTAGAATTAAATGAATAGGCAAAACAAGAATTGATTTTAAGTTTTGTTACCATTCTAAAAAAATTCTAAAGGAATTCATATTTTATTTTTAAGATATCAGTAAATGTAGCAAGAAAAATAAATACAGTACTAAATATTATTTTTCCTATTTAGGGGCACAATCACCTCTCACCTGAGATACTGAAATAACCTTTTTATGTCTATTTTGCCTTTCTTCAGTCTTTCTACACAACATAGACAAAGAGATTTTTCTGGAAAAAAATCTAATCATGGCATTCTCTAAAATAGCTCATGATATCCCCTATTTTAAAAACTTTAGTAGGTTAATCCATTAACTAATGCTATGTATGAAATCACACAAAACTTAGCTGTTTAAAACAATGTAAATTATTTTCTTTTTTCTCACCATTTCTATGGGTCCATAATTTAGTGGTTTGACTGATTGGTTCTACTCTGAGTTCTCTCTCAGATTGTGGTGGCTTGTTTGCTGAAGCTGCAGTTATATGAAGGCTGACTGAGGCTGGGGGATCCATTCATAAGAAAGCTCACTTACATGGCTGTTAGATTGCTCATAACAAGTTGGTTTCTCTCCACAGTGCTGCTTGAATGTCCTCAACACAGGATGGCTAGTTTACACCAGAGTAACTCAAGCAAGCAAAGCAGAATTCCACTGATTTTTATGACCTTATCTCAGGACTTTCTTCATCACTTCTGTCATATTCTATGGGTTGGTTAGGGCAGCACTGATTCATTGTGGGAGGGCACCACCCAGCAGTTTAAGTAATTGGAGACAAAGATCATTGGGTACCATCCTGGAGGCTGGCTATCATAGCTGGTTTTCATTTGTTTACTTTGGGAATAAGTTCAAACTCTAAGACATTGCTTACAAAACCTTTTGTAATTTGACCATTTCTTACATCTTCACCTTTATCCTGACACTCCTGGGACTATGCTCAAGGCATAAAACAATCTTTATTTGGCTCTTCTAATGCACCATACTGTTCTCACTCTCATCTCAGATCTCATATGCCCATTATTTTGTTGATTCACATCTCCCATTCTTTTTTATTAATTGTAGAATAATTGCTTTACAATATTGTATTGGTTTCTGCCATACAGCAACATGAATCAGCCATAGCTATACATATGTCTCCTCCCTCTCAAACCTCCCTGCTTCATCCCACCTNTTATTTTATTGATTCACATCTCCCATTCTTTTTTATTAATTGTAGAATAATTGCTTTACAATATTGTATTGGCTTCTGCCATACAGCAACATGAATCAGCCATAGCTATACATATGTCTCCTCCCTCTCAAACTTCCCTGCTTCGTCCCACCTCATCTCACCTCTCTAGGTTGTCACAGAGCACTAGTTTGAGCTCCCTGCATCATACAGCAAATTTCCACAGGATAACTATTTTACGTATAGTAATGTATATGTTTCCATGATACTCATTCTTAGGGTTAGCTTGTTAAATATTATTCTTTTCTGAAAGTTTTACCTTGGATTCACAATCATAGGTTGGTGTCTTGGTTCCGTTCCCACATAGTATATTGTCTTTCTTAAAATGTAGTATCTATTGTTGTTCTTATTTTTGTTGCTCAGTTGCAAAGTTGTGTAGGACTCTTTACAACCCCACAGACTGCAACACACCAGGCTCCCTTGTCCTTCAGTATCTCCTGGAGTTTTCCCAAATTCATGTACACTGAGTCAGTAATGTTGTTACACATAACTTTTATAATTACATTTTCTTCATACTGTGTAGGCACAAGCAGGCTTTGGGATCTACAAAGGAAGGAGGTTAGCATAATTTGTTCATCATCCTGCCTCATTGCCCACCCTATGCCTAAAATGAAATATTTGTTGAATGAGTGAATGAATGAATGATTATACAAATAAGTGTAAGAACAGACACAATCTAATAAATAGCTAAATTCACACATAATCATTTTAANAGGTTAGCATAATTTGTTCATCATCCTGCCTCATTGCCCACCCTATGCCTAAAATGAAATATTTGTTGAATGAATGAATGATTATACAAATAAGTGTAAGAACAGACACAATCTAATAAATAGCTAAATTCATACATTATCATTTTAATCTAACTTATCTCTTTACAAACATTAAAAACAGAGGAAAAATCTAATGTAATATATCAAAACTAGGGTTTGGTACACTGTAGGATAACAGTAATAATTTGTTGATTATAGAAATACACACCCTATATTTTTCTGCCAATGATCAATGATAAGCCAATGATTTATAAGCTAATGATAAGTAATGACTTATCTAAAAATGATTTATAGATCAGTTATAGATAAAATAAGTTATAGCTCAGTACTCTGACATCTAAGAACAATGAGAATCAAGAATTTCTTCTAAATTAAAATTTTTTCTTTCAGAGTTGTGAAATTGCAATGTTGTGGTTAAAATAGACTAAGTCAAAAATTTCATGTCTTCAGATGTAGTGGTGTTTTTGTTCAATTGTTTAGTCATGTCCAATTCTTTGCAACCCCATGGACTGCAACGTGCCAGGCTTCCCTGTCCTTCACTAGCTCCTGGAGATTGATCAAACTCTTGTCAATTGAGTCAGTGATGCCATCCAGCTATCTCGTCCTCTGTCACCCACTTCTCCTCCTGCCCTCAATCTTTCCCAGTACAATCAGGTTCTTTTCCAGTGAGGCATCTCTTCATGTCAGGTGGCCAAAGTACAGGAGCTTCAGCTTCAACATCAGTCCTTCTAATATATATTCAGGGTTGATTTCCTTTAGGATTGACTGGTTTGATCTCCTTGCTGCCAAGGGACTCTCAAGAGCCTTCTCCAGCACCACAGTTCGAAAGCACCAATTCTTCAGCACTCAGTCTTTTTTATAATTCAACTCTCATATCTCTACACGACTACTAGAAAAACCATAGCTTTGAATACATGAGCCTTTGTCAGCAAAGTGATGTCTCTGCTTTTTAATATGCTGTCTAGGTCTGCCATTGCTTTTCTTTCAAAGAGCAAGTGTCTTTTAATTGCATGGCTATAATCACTGTTTGCAGCAATTCTGGAACCCAAGGACATAAAGTCTGATACTGTTTTCAATTTTTCTTCATCTATTTGCCATAAAGTAGTGGGATCAGATGCCATGATCTTAGTTTTCTAAATGTTGAGTTTTAAGTCAGATTTTTCTTGATATTTCTGCCAGCAATCTTGATTCCAACTTGTGCTTCATCCGGACTGGCATTTCACATGATGTACTCTGCATATAAGTGAGGTAAGTGGGGTAACAATATACAGCTGTGACATATTCCTTTACCTACACATTATATTCATATTCCAATTTTAAATATGAATGTAATATCCTTTAGCAAAACATGCTATTATTAATTGACTGTATAATACAAAGATCACTTAAAGCCATTTCTATGAGTTTGAAATGTTTTCATTAAATATATCACTTTAGTTCCTGCTCAATGTCACTGATTATAACCGCATCACTATTCACAGTAAGAGACCCTATTCCTTATAGAAATAATAGCACTTAAGAAGAGTACCTCAGTGGCAAAGTTCCAGTCAATGTTTCCATTATTTTAAAGTGTTGGAATATCTCTCTTTCCAAATACATTAAATGACAGCTAAATGAAAGGATGCAGGGAAGGGGAGAATTCATGTTCCATCTTACTGATTTGAGACTCTGAGAAAGCTCTTCATGTAGGTTGATGTGGCATCTTAAATACTATCTGACTGAATAGAACCTGGCCGGTTACTTGTTTCAGTTATACTGATGCTCTGCTTTTTCACCTTTGGGGCTGACATTTATCCTTTGTCCCCCTCATAGATGAACTGCCATGGAAGACATTTTCATAAAAGCCCCCCAGGTTGAAATAATTACCTGTGAATTTTGTCAGTGCAGCGTTTATATACAGCACAGATTAGTACAGTATTTGATAATGAGTGCATGGTAATCTGTGAACCCCTGCTATACAGGCATCATTTACAGATCATACAGCCTACATTTTATAAAATTATTCTTTGATGATTTGTGGTTTGAGACATGAATGTGATGGGTACAATGGAAAAGTAATGGGTGAGTCTCCTTTCTGTTTATGATACTTTTATAAGAACTATTTAGGACAGATTTGGGGGTACTTGAGACATATTCTTGTGATTTCACACATATCTTACAAATTAAAAAAAAAAAAAACAAAAGCAGTGTTTCAAGCTATGGCTCAGCTCACCAAAGTTTTAGACTTAAAAATATTCAAAAGAAATCAAAATGCTAGTAGGAGAAAAGCACTATTGAAAGCTTATATTGTAGACTTAACGCTCAATTGTTTCAATTAAAATATAAATTTTTATTAACTAATAAAGAAAGTTATAAAAAATATGGAAAATACAGTTCTTTTATTTACCTGAATCCTCATCATCTAAAGAGTCAGGGAGTGGTGACACACTTTTCCATAAAGACTGAGAAGGTTTATTTGATTTCATAAAGTTTAAGGGCATTTCTTAGAATATACCATAGTAAGATTAATCATAGCCTAAATGTGGACTTTTAACTCATAGACTGAGTTTTATTTTCAAAATAAAATTTTCTGCAGTTTGTATATATTATTTTGTTACTGGGCTGCAAGTACATGGTATTGTAAAAAATTAGAAGTTATGGATGACATAAATCTTCAGGAAATTACAGAATTACACTTAATTTATAAGAAATTATTTTATAATTTTTAAATTTAGTTTATTACATAATTCTAAGAACTCTGAGGGTTTCCCAGGTAGCTCAACTATAAAGAATCTGCCTGCTGAGGCAGGAGATATGGGTTCGATCCCTGGGTCAGCAAGATTTGCTGGAGAAGGAATGTCAACCCACTCCTGTATTCTTGCCTGGGAAATCCCATGGACAGAGGAACCTGGAAGGTTACAGTTCATGACGTGGAAAGAGTCAGGCATGACTTAGCAACTAAACAACAACAAGAACTCTGAGGCCTTTAGCACCAGAATGTAAATATATATATATATATATCTGTATAATAAGTGATATAATATTTATCATGTATGTTATAGTTCAGTATTTACAAATGACTTTTATCCAAAAGTCACATTAATCACATTAATGTGATTAATCAGTCACATGAATCACATTAATGGATGTATTTTGTTGATGTTATAGTGAGGACACTGACAAGCCAACATTGCAAATGAGTAAAGAATATAAAACCCTTATCAGTAGATTTTAGTGAAATGTGTTTTCTCTTAACGTACAAGATACAATAGTTTTTTGGATATAATAGATCAGTTACTTTCATGACAGTGATCAGTAACTTTGAAACTCAAAAATGTATACCATTAGTATTAGGAGTTCAAATCAAGAACTCAAACTGGTATCAAAGTGACTCAACTTGTTGGCAACATGGTAATTTTCTCTCAGCCTTATGGGATGTGATTTGAAATTAGCTGTTTAGTAAGCTTTAAAATCAATAACTGAAAACCGTATTGCTTCCTCATCAAATGCTAGGCAAACAGAAGGCAAATAAATAGCTTATTTTCAGCAATAATCCTGTTTGGTGATTTTATTAAAGTAATGATAAAAGAGTTTATAAAATGAAAGTGTGGAAGTGACCAGGAATGTTTTTTAATGTTTGTAATAAGACTCATGCTGGGAGGGATTGGGGGCAGGAGGAGAAGGCGACGACAGAGGATGAGGTGGCTGGATGGCTTCACTGACTCGATGGACTTGAGTCTGAGTGAACTCCGGGAATTGGTGATGGACAGGGAGGCCTGGCATGCTGCTATTCATGGGGTCCCAAAGAGTCGGACA
>SJYW01030636.1:60330-81260 GCA_006410735.1 Raphicerus campestris | reverse complement strand
TTCCTTCTATTCCTGCTTTCTGGAGAGTTTTTATCATAAATGGATGTTGAATTTTGTCAAAGGCCTTCTCTGCATCTATTGAGATAATCATACGATTTTTATTTTTCAATCTGTTAATGTGGTGAATTACATTGATTGATTTGCGGATATTGAAAAATCCTTACATCCCTGGGATAAAGCCCACTTGGTCATGGTGTATGATCTTTTTAATGTGTTGTTGGAGCCTGATTGCTAGAATTTTGTTAATAATTTTTGCATCTATGTTCATCAGTGATATTGGCCTGTAGTTTTCTTTTTTTGTGGTGTCTTTGTCAGGTTTTGGTATTAGGGGTGATGGTGGCCTCATAGAATGTGTTTCGAAGTTTACCTTCCTCTACAATTTTCTGGAATAGTTTCAGTAAGAAAGGTGTTAGTTCTTCTAGAAATTTTTGGTAGAATTCAGCTGTGAAGCCATCTGGACCTGGGCTTTTGTTTGCTGGAAGATTTCTGATTACAGTTTCAATTTCCATGCTTATGATGGATCTGTTAAGATTTTCTATTTCTTCCTGGTTCAGTTTTGGAAAGTTGTACTTTTCTAAGAATTTGTCCATTTCTTTCAAGTTGTCCATTTTATTGGCATGCCAGTGGTATATCCTTTGGTACAGGATCATAAACAACTAATATTTCTAAATTCGCATGACCCAGTCTCCCAATTTACTGCCTCCATTACCTTATTTTCAAGTTGATAGACTTTTTTCCCTCAGATTGTGAAAGGTGATACTTAGATAAATTGTTTTGATAAATAATATTTGGTAAATGTGTGTCATTCTGATTTGAAGACTTAGAAAATCAATATCTTAGATCATTTAGATTCTGTTTACCTTTCATTTTGAAATTTTTCTTTATTAATTTTTATTATGAAATTAATTTTTCTTTTTATATATGCATACATACATGCATATATATATATAATAAATAAACAGACAAGTAAAAACTTATTTCCAGTTAAGCTAAGAAAACCATAACTAGCTTTAAATCAAAATTTTAAGTATTTCTTATATTTGTATGCATTTTTGCATATACTTGTAATATCTGTTTACCTTACAATTTTCTATTTAATTTATACCTATATACATCTAATGCCATCTGTGTCATCTAAAACTATTCACAATAGATAGTAGATATTTAATAAGTGTGATCAATTCCATATATGAAATATATCTAGGTATAAGAAAAATGCATATTTATACACTCATGTAATAGGTCCTAAGGTTTTCAGAATTCCAAACTGCACTATTCTCACCATTATTTCTTTAAACATTCCTAAGAATGTAGCTGTACTTATAAGACCATTATATGCATGCTATCTCTTTTAGAGTTCAGCAACATCTGTGGTGATGTGTAATACATATACATACTTACATAATATGTAAATATATATGAACACATACATAAACATAGTGGTCATAGGTATGTATCACTTTTTCTGTAAAACTAATAATATTTATTTCTACTAATAACCTCAACTCTCTTGCTTTTTCCATGATCCAGTGGATGTTGGCAATTTTATCTCTGGTTCCTCTGCCTTTTCTAAAACCAGCTTGAACATCAGGAGGTTCATGGTTCACGTATTGCTGAAGCCTGGCTTGGAAAATTTTAAGCATTAGTTTATCAGCCTGTGAGATGAGTATAATTGTGTGGTAGTCTGAGCTCTGAGCATGCTTTGGCATTGCCTTTCTTTGGGATTGGAATGAAAACTTACCTTTTCCAGGCCTGTGGCCACTGCTGAGTTTCCCAAATTTGCTAGCATATTTGAGTGCAGCACTTTCACAGCATCATTTTCCATGATTTGAAAGAGCTCAACTGGAATTCCATCACCTCTACTAGCTTTGTTCGTAGTGATGCTTTCTAAGACCCACTTGACTTCACATTCCAGGATGTCTGGCTCTAGATGAGTGATCNATCTCCTTCAGAATGGACTGGTTAGATCTCCTTGCAGTCCAAGGGACTCTCAAGAGTCTTCTCCAACACCACAGTTCAAAAGCATCAATTCTTCGGTGCTCAGCCTTCTTCACAGTCCAACTCTCACATCCGTATTTTCCCATTTACTTAAGAGTAAGGACTAATGCATAGAGCCCCTATTATGTGCCAAGCTTGGTTGTAATAGCTGTTATCTCTATAAACTCTCTCAGTCCTCACAACAACCCCAGGATACAGGAATTGAAAATAATCTGCCTTTTATAGAGGAAGAAACTAGGGCATGATGACTTATCAAAGATATATAATTTGTAAGTGACACTGTTTGGAATTTTAACAGTGTGGGGAGTCTGGAGAGTCTGGTTCTAGAGTAAATGATACTAACAACTGCTTAAAAGTAAAGATAAATGTCAGAGACTGTTTCTATTTTTCATCTCGTGTCAGACATGGGGAAACTTTCCTCACCACTAAGCAGGTTTAAGTATAGAGAGGGAAGCAGTTACAAAGTGCTTCTACGACTACAACTCCTTGTTCAGTGTATGTTTGCTTACTTGCCATTTAGCTGTTAGGAGCTATCAAGAAATACCCAAATGACTTTTCCTACAAGGGGACAGACTTTTCAGCGTGATCACTGTGACATCTGGGTAAATAATTTGGAAAGGAGCAAAAATGGAGAAAAATAAGGCCATTAGACTATTGAGAGCTGATCAGTTGCTAATGGAGAAGGATGGAAGAAGAGAGATTCAAGATATATTAATACTATGAGGGAACAGAATGTAAAAGTTGACTGGAGATGGAGTTAGGAAAGACTTATGTGTGTCAGTAATTTTTTGTGTGTGACAAGTGACTGAACAATGACACCAAAAGATTAAATTAGTTAACTCCTGACAAACACTTGGCACCAAGAACTATAAATGGCTAAGAAAGTTGCTACTGTGGGAATAGCTTGGGTTCTAGTGCCCTGCATATATCCTGGGGAAAACTGTCTGCCTTATGTATGAAGCACCAATACCTTCCTCATGTTGCATAGAGGGGAATATATGAAAGGCTTCCTTTTAAAGGGATTAGCGCTGCTCCTGGCACACAAAGCTCTCAATTAATGCTCTCCACCTTTTACTAGGTCATATTATTGTCTCATCTACCTGACATTAGTGATAGAGCTCTTTTAATCTGCCTGCCAGTGTAGGAGACACAAGAGATTTGGGTTCAATCCTCGGGTTGGGATGATCCCCTGGAATAGAAATGTCAACCCATTCCAGTATTCTTGCCTGAAAAACCCCATGGACAGAGGAGCCGGTGGGCTTCAGTCCACAGGGTTGCAAAGAGTTGGACACAACTGAGGGACTGAGCATGAACACACTACCCATCACAAAAGGTACATGGTTGCTGTCAGAGGAAGCTGATATTTCATGAAAATGGTTCATTGCTCTTAACTATTGATAGTGAAGACCCATTAGATGTCATTATCTACTGACAAGACTGCTTTGTTTTGTCCTGAAACAGGAGCAGGGGGTACTAGAATGTCACCCATTCCACGATCATAACGGATGAAGCAATTAAGTATGAAAATAATTGCACACTACCTACAGAGTGCAACATTATGTCAAGTAGGAAGTGATAAAACCATACCAAGGGGTAAATTTTTCCTCATCTCTCTATTTAAGGCCTTTGCCAAAACTGTCGCATTCTGGGATATTTTTGACATTTTATTTTCTGTATTTTACACATGTTCTCTAAGTTAATTCTCATCCCTTCATATTTAAACATATGGTAAATCTGCTGAAGTCAAATCAGTTTTTTCAATTCTATTTCATCTTTTTCCTCAAATGCAATACAATTTTGAGCCATACTTCTATTTAACAAAACTTGGATTTTTCTAATTATGTAGAGTTAAGATGCAATAAAATATTCAGTTTGTTGCAGAAATGCTGCTCCACATATCAAAATGGTGACAGATAAAGGGATTTACAGATTGATTTGATACACAGCTCTATTATATCATGAGTTGGTATGTTAATTAGCTGATGTTTAAGGTAATTTGAGAGTGTCAGTGAATAATATACAGCATTGAGGAGGTTGTAAACAAATCGTATAATTCAGAGTTAAATGATACTTAAATCTAGACACCAACCCAAATTTAGGTTTGAGAAAAAACCATGAGGAACAAAGAGACTAACAATGATTTTTTTTAAAACAAGAATGAGAGTAAGAACCTTCACCCAAAACAAAGTTGATGTCTTAAATTGCTATTGTTTTGGCATCATTTATAATCATTTACCAACTGGTTTTTCAGGGTAAATCAGCTTATCTTCTATTTGTAATTCTTGTGAGGGAAATTTTATTTCTTTTCTTTAATCTATCATTTCTAATTACCTTTAAGATTAACACTATACAAGTTAAATCACATTTTGCAGTACTTTATAGATCCTGTGATTGTCTTGTCATTACTTTGTCATCAATATAATTCTAAAAGTTCTATTTGCAATCAGTAGGATCTGGAATAGTAAACATCACCAGAATTAAAATGTATTGACAAGTGAAAATAAGTTCTTTGATCTCAGTGGGGAAAAAAGAGAAATGCAGTCATACACTCCTGAATTCCACTGCCTTCACATTCTAATAAGCCTTTGAAGCTTTTATTTACATAATTTGTTTCATAGTTTATGCTTTTTTTTTCTGGAAAACTTGTTTGATATGTTTAGAGTTGAAAAGACAGGGATGTTTTTCAATAAAGATAGATTAATAAAGAAAAATGATACTTTTTATTCTATAAAGCTGAATGTAAAGGCCATTTGTATCCACTCTCCACATACTCCTACTGTAGAGAGCAGTGCTTTTTGAACTTCTTTGTTTTTAGAAACCACCTGACAATCTCCATAAACTGAAGACTATGACTCTAACTGTGGACTAAAGACCCTAATGCATGTATGCATGCTAAGTTGCTTCAATCATGTCCGACTCTTTGTGACCCTGTGAACTGTAGTCTGCCAGGCTCCTCTGTCCATGGAATTCTCCAGGCAAGAACACTGGAGTGGATTGCCATACCCTCCTCCAGAGGATCTCCCTGACCCAGGGATTAGACTCATTTCTTTTAGTCTCCTGCATTGGGAGGCAAATTCTGTACTACTAATGCCATCTAGAGATCCTAAATTCTGTTTTTATAACAAATTTCTATGTAGTGCTCTGGGGACCACACTTTGAGCTGTAAANTTCAATCATGTCCAACTCTTTGTGACCCTGTGAACTGTAGTCTGCCAGGCTCCTCTGTCCATGGAATTCTTCAGGCAAGAACACTGGAGTGGATTGCCATACCCTCCTCCAGAGGATCTCCCTGACCCAGGGATCAGACTCATTTCTTTTAGTCTCCTGCATTGGGAGGCAAATTCTTTACTACTAATGCCATCTGGAGACCCTAAATTCTGTTTTTATAACAAATTTCTATGTAGTGCTCTGGGGACCACACTTTGAGCTGTAAAGATAAACAGAATGAAGGGAAGGCCAGGAGTATCCTAGGTATTTTACTTCAATACTTTCACTATCTTAGGCATCTTAATATCTATTATCTACTATTAACCCTCATAATAGCTCTAGGAATTAAGTGATAGTATTGCTAAGATGTGGGAAAATAAATAGACAGACATAGATATAATAATTCAGAATAAAAAGCTAGTTTCTCTGCTCAATAAACAAGATGTACGTTGGGAAATTAACCTCTGAAGATCTTAGTTTCCATTTTGTAAAATGAGGATAAAATAGGTACCTAGTGGAGAATGTTAGAAGAGATTAAGATGTGTATAAATGATTGAATTCAGTGTTTAACCCAAGGAAGCCCTTAAAAAGTTAGATATTGTTATAACTCTAATTGTAGCAGTATATTTTGCCAATCATTCAAGAAGAAAACTTTATTGTCTAAATTTCATATTAAGTGTTAGCTATTGCTGCTGCTAAGTCTGCTAAGTTGCTTCAATCATGTCCGACTCTGTGCGACCCCATAGATGGCAGCCCACCAGGCTCTCCCATCCCTGGGATTCTCCAGGCAAGAACACTGGAGTGGGTTGCCATTTCCTTCTCCAGTGCATAAAAGTGAAAGTGAAGTCGCTCAGTCGTGTCCGACTCTTCGCAATCCCATGGACTGCAGCCTAGCAGGCTCCTCTGCCCGTGGGATTTTCTATGTAAGAGTACTGGAGTGAGGTGCCATTGCCTTCTCCAGGAGTTAGCCATTAAGAGATGATATAATTTGAATTACAGGTGTAATTGACAAATTTGTACTTCTATTGACCTATTGGTTAAGATCCTTAATTATATAATATTACTGTCCCACCTTATGTAATGAATTTTGGAAATAACCATTCATTACAAATTATGACTGTATTAGCTTCTTTGTAGTTTTCAGTAGTCAGGACTGAGGCACACTGAGTATGTATTATTTTCTTAGTATGGAGAAGTAAAAGTCAAATGCATGCTCAATTGTGTCTATTTTTGACCCCCATGGAGTGTACCCCACTAGTCCCTGTCCCTGGATATTTTCAGGCAAGAATACCGGAATTTGTTGCCCTCTGCTTCTCCAGGGAAACTTTCTGACCCAGGGATTGAACCCTTTGGTTCCTGTGCCTCCTGAATTGACAAGCAGATTTTTAAATACTGTGCCAACTGGGAAANCCGACTCTTCGCAATCCCATGGACTGCAGCCTAGCAGGCTCCTCTGCCCGTGGGATTTTCTATGTAAGAGTACTGGAGTGAGGTGCCATTGCCTTCTCCAGGAGTTAGCCATTAAGAGATGATATAATTTGAATTACAGGTGTAATTGACAAATTTGTACTTCTATTGACCTATTGGTTAAGATCCTTAATTATATAATATTACTGTCCCACCTTATGTAATGAATTTTGGAAATAACCATTCATTACAAATTATGACTGTATTAGCTTCTTTGTAGTTTTCAGTAGTCAGGACTGAGGCACACTGAGTATGTATTATTTTCTTAGTATGGAGAAGTAAAAGTCAAATGCATGCTCAATTGTGTCTATTTTTGACCCCCATGGAGTGTACCCCACTAGTCCCTGTCCCTGGATATTTTCAGGCAAGAATACCGGAATTTGTTGCCCTCTGCTTCTCCAGGGAAACTTTCTGACCCAGGGATTGAACCCTTTGGTTCCTGTGCCTCCTGAATTGACAAGCAGATTTTTAAATACTGTGCCAACTGGGAAACCCAAAAATCAAGTAGTATACCCTAGTATGCTGGTCATATAGTAATTTCAAGATCGTTAATTAGCATTATGTAGAAATAATAACATGGACCAACAGACTGGTTCCAAATTGGGAAAGGAGTACGTCAAAGCTGCATATTGTCACCCTGCTTATTTAACTTATATGCAGAGTACATCATGCAAAATGCCGACCTGGATGAAGCACCAGCTGGGATCAAGATTGCTGGGAGAAATATCAATATCCTCAGATACACAGATGATACCACCTTTATGGCAGAAAGAAGAGGAACTAAAGAGCCTCTTGATGAAATGGAAAGAGTAGAGTGAAAAAAAAAAACTGGCTTAAAATTCAACATTCAAAAAATTAAGATCATGGCATCTGGTCCCATCACTTTATGGCAAGTAGATGGGAAAACGATGAAAACAGTGACAGACTTTATTTTCTTGGGCTCAAAAATCACTGCAGATAGTGACTACAGCCATAAAATTAAAAGATGTTTGCTCCTAGGAAGAAAGCTATGGCCAACCTAGATAGCATATTGTAAAGCAGAGACATTACTTTGCCAACAAAGGTCCATCTAGTCAAAACTCTGGTTTTTCCAGTAGTCATGTATGGATGTAAGAGTTGGTCTATAAAGAAAGCTGACTGCTAAAGAATTGATGCTTTTGAACTGTAGTGCTGGAGAAGATGCTGAGTCTCTTGGACTGCAAGGAGATCAAACCCATCAATCCTAAAGGAAATTGGTCCTGAATATTCATTGGCAGGACTGATGCTTGAGCTGAAACTCCAATACTTTGGCCACCTGAGGCAAAGAGCTGACTCATTTGAAAAGACCCTGGTGCTGGAAAAGATTGAAAGCAGGAGGAGAGGGGATGACAGAGGATGAGATGGTTGGATGGCATCACTGACTCAATGCACAGGAGTTTGAGTAAGCTCTGGGAGTTGGTGATGGACAGGGAGGCCCGGCCTTCTGCAGTCTCTGGGGTCACAAAGAGTTGGACACTTGAGTGACTGAACTGAACTGAGAAATGATAAGATTGTCAGACTATAATGCTTTCATGTATGTTAATTAGTCCTTCTTCTACCTTATACAATAATGCAAATTTACACAGAAGTAAAAAGAATGAAAGGATCAACTGAAAGCTTTTAATAAAGTTAATATTTTAAATGTGTGATTAACTTATCTTCTGTACCCAGGGATTGAACCCAGGTCTCCTGTATTATAGGCAGATTCTTTACCAACTGAGCTACCAGGCAAGCCCCTAACCTATAATTACAATCCTTTATTTTAAGGAAGGAAAATGATATAATAAAACAACAAAAAAAAGATATGTAAAAAGTAAATTTTTCTCTTTAAACATAACTGAAATTTCAGTAATTGAAGTGGGAAGTTCCATAGAAGTATAAGAAATGCCCTCTGCTCTCAAGGAGATGAAATATCACACACAAATAATTAAAGACTAAATATTGTCTAAATTTTCTGAAAATACATACAAGGTAAGAATTCAAAGCTGAGAGAAGAAAGGAGTAATTATAGAGATGAAAAATGAGAGGCGCTCAGATTTAAAGGATGAGGTACAAGTGGATGAAGTACAGAAACAAAAACCAATCACTAGAAGTAAGCATATCTTTTTCTTTTTTGGGGAAAGCATGGGACTAAGGATCAGATAACTTGAAGTTAAAATGTTGCTGCTAAATTTGAGCAACTGACAATACGTTCTGCTGCTGNAAGACAACAGCCTCCACCACAAGAAGACTATATACGGTGTTTGCTTTAAAAATAGGGTTTTTTTTTTTAATTTTTGAAAAGTAATAATAGATTATAAAAATAGTAAATAGGGATATAGAGGACTTAAAAATTTAAGATAGTTTAAAAAAAAGACAGAAAAGAAGAAAAAAATATTTTTTATTCAAAAAAATTTTATAAAAAAGTCTTTTAAAAGAAAAAAAAAGAAAAAGAAAAAAGAAAGAAAAAAATCAGGCTTCCACATCAATCCTCCTTCCCCCCTCCAATTAAAAAAAAATTCATAAAAGTAGTAAAGTTACATTTGGCCCTTTCTCTGGTGTTGTGATCTGTGTGGGGTCGCTACCAAGGCAGTTCCCTCTGTTTGATTTCCTCTGTTTGCTGGTCTCTTCCGTGTCTGATTTCAGTCTTGACACAGTGATGGGGTGGTGGACGGGGCCTGTCCTGAGCTTCATGCACCTCCCAGGTCTAAGCCACTCAGTTTCGGTGCTCAGGAAGCCCCCGAGGCGCAGATTTGGTTGGTCCTGTTCTCCGTTCCCTTCCCAAGTCCGAGTAGCTAGGGAGTTGGGCGAGTGCAATTGCCTCGATTTCTGGGCTTTTCGTGCTGCTCAGATTTCTGGGAGCGCCACTGGGGCTCCTTCTAAGGCGTATAATGATTGTCCAGAGCGCCCCAGAAGTCTTAGTTAGTAAAGAAACCTGCTTAAATCTCTTGCGCTTCGGTTACCCCCCCTTCCAGCCCTTATGGCTCTGTCTGACCAACACAGGAGGGGGATGGTCTGCGACCGGCTATTTCCAATCGGTCCTTTGTTCTGTGCGCGGGACTGTCACGGTCTTATGTTCGAGCGTTCCGCGTGGTGGTTATTATCTCACAGTCTGGTGCTAGTCCAAGTTAGTTCGTTCTGGCCACGCATGGACCCGATACTGGCCATGTTACAACCTGATTCTCGTGAAAATCCCTGAAGCCTGCGTTTCCCCGCGGCCCGCTTGTTAGAAAACTGCGGCTTGCGGGTCCTGCTCCTCCCTGCCCACCCCCGACTCACCGGTGCTGGGGGCAGGCGTTTGCGCTGCCTATCCGCCGGGGGACCGGCTGCTGGATTCGTAATCCCTTGGTTTTAATCACCCATTTTTCCTTCCTGTCATGTTGCCGTCCGTGCTTCCCAGGTTCGACATAGACGGGGCTGCGAGAGTGTTTCCTGGAGGTTGGAGACCTCTCTTTTTAACAGTCTCTTCCCAGGACAGGATTCCCTTCCAGGGACAGGGTTCCCTCCCTACCTCCTTTGTCTCTTTTCTCGTCCCTTATATTTATTCCTACCTGTGTTTGAAGCCAATGATCTGCTTTGCTGGATGCCTGATGTCCTCTGCCAGCATTCAGAAGTTGTTTTGTGGAGTTTATTCAGCTTGAAATGTTCTTTTGATGAAGTAGTGAGGGAGAGAGTGTTCTCCCCGTCCTATTCCTATGCCATCTTTTTCCCTCCCCTACATATATATTTTGAATTAATCACAGGTAGTTCTTGGTAGTTCATGGTAGATTATTCAAATACTATATTTATAAGTATTATCTTATAATAATAAATTTTAAAAGGAGACCTCTTTCTGATCAAGGAGAAAAAATTCTTGCCCTAAGTATCAGAATGGGATAATAAAAGAAGTTATCTGAAATGATAAACTGAGCACAATTATGTACCTTAAATTTGAAAGTGAAATTCATCATGTATTTTATCTGTTTTATGATTTCTTTATGTATTCATGTCTTGATTTATCCTACGATTGACCCATGCTCTGACTGTAACATTGATATTATAGATTTTGCCTGGTAGAAGTGAACCACTCAACATTTAATTGACTCAGTTCCTCATAATATATGCTTTTTTGACTTGTGACCATTGAACCTAGAGAAACATATCTACTGAAATTCTGAGCCCTGGTTATTTTCCTTGGAAATTATCCGTATAGGCAATACTTGAAACAAAATATGTGTTCTCTCATTATACTTTATTCATTAAAGCACTGAATACTTCTAAAATATTGCATAATTTATGCAAATGCAAAATCTATATATTCATTTGAATTTGAGAGGTTTTGAAATTATTGAGAATACTATCTGAAAGCTGTCTCATCAATTTAGTATAAAAGATCCTTTATATATAGCATTGGAGTCAGCTTTGCTGATGTTCTAAATTCTTACCATAATAAAATACTTTATCATTCAGAACTATACTGTCCTTGAGATTACTGAAGTTTTACTTCTTTTTTTTTTTTCCTCTTTGGCTGTGCTGGGTCTTTATTGCTGTGTGGACTTTTCTCTAGTTGTGGCAAGTGGAGGCTACTCCAGTTGCGGTGTGTGGTCTTCTCATTGCAGTTGCTTCTTTTGTGGAGCATGGTTCTAGGGTCCGCGGTATGTGGGCTCAGCTCAGTAATTGTGGCTCCCGGGCTCTAGAGTGCAGGCTCAGTAGTTACGGCACATGGGCACAGTTGCTCTACAGCATGTAGGGTCTTCCGGGGATTGAATCGATGTCTCCTGCATTGGCAGGTGGATCCTTTACCACTGAACCACCAGGGAAGCCCTGAGATGACTGAACTTAAACTATGCTGTACCATCTCTATAAAACTCAACCTTGTATAACAACTAACATATTCAAACTGTCACATTATTGTTAGTAATTGTCCATTTTAATTGTTAATTTAATTATGTTAAATTATTGTAAAATTTGTCAGATTGATTCTTATTTTTTCTTCTTCCAGTATCCATCATAAAGTTACAGTGTAGTCCGCTATACAAAGTATAGTGATAGAGGTTCTAGATGTTTTACTCAAGAATATTTTATTTAAAAATACCTATAAAAAAAGAGAGTGAACATATTCCTAAATAAAAAAATACTTTACAGTGCATGTTCAGGAGCATTTTATTCAATCAAGTCTGCTTAATGAAAAGAACTTAAGTGAACATCTGTTTAGATTCTTTCAAGCACAAATGCATTTTACTTCCCTTGGGAGCATAAGTGTATCCTAAAATAAATCTAAATAAAATTGCATTGTTATGAGTTAACATTTTTCTTCTTAAACTAAATTTATTCTTTTAAATTAAATTTGAAAAAAAAACTGAAGCAATAATTAATATAATTAACCATTTTATTAGTTCTTTTTAAAATATAACCTTAATATGTAAAAGTAACTCATGACACTGCAAGATACTAATTGTATATATTTACTGTGTTTATTTTTACCTGTATCATCTATTAATGCACAACACAAATTCGGGCTATAATCTGAAAATAGTTATAAATTTTTTATATAGAATTTTGTGTCATTTTCCATATCCAGATATTCATACATATACTGAAATTACTGACACATAGATAATCTATTTTAATTCCTTTAAAAATATATAATATAGGTAGCAAATTATTATTTAGGACTTAAAATAAGAATATCCTGTTATTTTTGTTTGTGTGTAAAAATACATTAATTTGACTTATTCTATGTCTGTTAAAGAAAAATACTTTCCAAAAAATAATTGTTGCCACTTACTTTCCACTGTGTCTCTTTTTTTCCCTTTCCACTGTATTAATGACTATTTGATATCTTTTCTTCACTTTCCCAGTTAATGCACTCTGGCAGCATAAATGGAGTTTTCCTATCCTTGCTATATGAGTCTGCACTTTGCATGGAAGAAGCTTCAGGATCTAGGCTAGGGTTGAGGAGAGCAAGGTAAATGATAGCATCTGGGTAAAAGCAGCATTAAAGAAGAAATTCTGCCTGACCTGGTGTCTAGTATCATCTTGACTCTTAAGAAGAGAAAGAACCTGGCTGTGTTTTGTATTATCCTTTTAAATATGTGCATGTGTGCTCAGTTCTGTCCAACTCTTTGCGACCCCATAGACTGTAGTCCACCAGGTTCCTCTGTTCATGGAATTTTCTAGGCAAGAATACTGAAGTGGGTTGCCATTTGCTACTTCAAGGGATCTGCCCAACCCAGGAATTGAGCCCCCATCTCTTGTGTCTTTTGCATTGGCAGGCTGATTCTTTTACCACTGAGCCACCTGGGAAGCCCATATATAAATATTACAAGATATTAGTTATGAAGTACTTAAGCTGAACATATTGGATATTAGCTACCACTCGTGAAAATTTTTTATTTTATTGAATCTTAAAATTGATATCACACTTATAAATATTATTTTATTTTGTTCCTTTGTTTTCCTTTTTGTAATTCCTTTCCTTTGAATGTAAGATTTATTTTCAAGCTTAAGTTTTCTTTGGGCCATTTCTTCTCCTGAGTAATTTAACTTGTAATCAGTTTAGCATTCATACCTTGAGACATGGGAATATATCAATAAGTTCTGTTCTGTAGCAGAATCCATTACATTAGTAAAACCTTAGTTAAGGTACTGTTAGTCTTATTTCCACTCATTAATCCTTCTGGCCTTCTTGGATTGCATTCTGAGAACTGGCATTATCCTATATTTTGTGTTTACAATGAACTGAGTAGAGCAGTCTAGTGAATACTAGACACATAATAACTACAGTAACTAATAGGATCAGAATAATTTTTTTTTTCTGTTTTATACTGGCAGACAAGTAGTCCAACAAACCTGAGTTGTTAACAAAGTAAAGACAGAAAATGCTGTACAAAGTCTTTGTAAATGCTAATGCTGGTACAGTTATGCAAGCACATATACTCCCTAACAAGATTAGTATTGCCAGCTGTCTGCATTCAAAGAGAAAATTTAACTTCAATTTCAATATTATATGAAACACTGAAAAAAGAGTCAATAATAGTTAAATTGAAGTTGCATCATAATTACAAATGAAGAAATTAAAACATACCTTCATGTTACCTGCTGTGATTGTTAATGAATGAACAAAGTGTAATGTTTGAATTTCTATTATGGAGAGCTATTTGAAAAAAAAAAAGCTTTGTTTTGTTATAATGTACAGTTTCTACAAACATTTTCGCTTATTTCAATAATCTTTTATGGTATATTCTTTTGGTTGTAAATTGCAGGAAACTAAAAATTCATGTTACACTATCTAAGTGGTGGACATAGGTCAGGGAATTGACTCTCACCTTGCTCCATACAAACTTTCTAACTTCAGAGACTGGGAAGTTAAAAACCTACATTTCCCCCAAACACTGAAAACTCAAGTTTTGTATGTAATTTGAGGTGTCAGGGTCACAAAGAGTCAGACACGACAGAGCAACTGAACAGAACTGAACTGAATATGCAGCTTGGGGCTCACTCTGTGCTTCAGTGGTAAAGAATATGCTTGCCAATGCAGGAGACAGTTTTGATCTCTAGGTCTGGACGATCCCCTGGAGTAGGAAATGGCAACCCACTCCAGTATTCTTGCCCAGAAAATCTCATGGACAGAGGAGCCTGGCAGGTTATGGTCCATAGGGTTGCAAAGAGTTGGACATGACTGAGCATAGCACACGTGAAACTTAGAAGGTAGAAAGGAACCTAGGGTATACGTGTGAGGTTTTTCTGCTGATAAAAACCTTCTGGAATTGTCTAATACCTCTTGGGTACCTATCCAGGATCATGGTTTTGTTGCTCAGAGCTGTCTCATCATAATAACTTCCTAATCATGACCAACTTCTAGGTAACAGAAGATGCATTAACTCTCTGGGTGGTTCGGTTCAGAGGCAAACCTCTCAGAGTTGTTCTGTTAAACACAATTTAGCATTTCAGCCTTTGCTAGAAATGTGAAAGCCATTTAAAATTTCATAATGCATCTTTTTTCCACTGATAGTAGCACAGTGTATCCTCTGCATTTGGACCAGCTGATATCATTAAGAATAATTTGCTTTTAACTTTTTTTTACTTATTTCAATTTTTAAAGAAATATATTTATAGTAAAATAAACCAAAAAATGGAGATAATCCTATAGTAAGTAACAAGTAGACATTTCCTGGCTCTACCTCCAATCTCACAGCTAGATGCTGGGAGCCAGCACGGGAGATCCCACCCATGACAAGGTCACGCAGAGAGGCCTGATGGGCAAGGTGAGTCAGGTTTCAGGGGTTTCCCCTGGGTTTTCCTGAGCATCTACCCCGAAACCGAAATCTGTCTGTTTACTGTCTGCTATACTATACTCTTCTGACATTACCACCTTTTCTCTGGAAAGAGTTAATTCAGAGCTCCAGTTAACAGTCTCCTGCATATTAAAAAAAAAAAAATTGTCTTGGCTTAAAACCCTTTGATGGCTTTCTAACTTACCTGACTGGTCTGCATTACAACTTGTGGATTGTTTACAGCCCCCAACCATGAGAGGCATGAAGCTTAAAACATCTTAAAAATATAGAGCCTTTTAGAGTTAAGAATTAGTTCGGTGAAGAGTTTGTTGAGTTAATGTTTACCACCAGACCTCCATATCCTTTGTCTTTTAGGTACCTGGGAGGATATTAATTAATGTAATCGGGATGCAGAAATAGGAATATAGTAGTTTTGATGTTAGTAATACTAGAATTTTGAGTTAATTACTTTTCTTTTGTTATAAATCACTGTACTCCTTTTACTTGTTATAAATTGCTATGTCCTTGCTATGTCAAAATGTAACTTTATTTAGTGCTTTCTGAGAGTGGCACCAGACTTTGGGAAGAACGACACTTTTAAGACAAATAAGTCTTCTGGTTGACAAACCCTTATCAGAAAAGGGCCGTAAAATGTTATTTGGCCTTCTGGCCATAAGATGATGTAAATCACCTAAGACTTGTGTATACGGCTAAGTATGCAGAGAGAAAGTCTGGTCTCAATAAGAGTCAGGGCTGCTGACGCTGCATAATTTTGTATTATCCATTGATCTCTATGTAAAATCAAAAGATATATAAGGCCTTTCTGGACAATAGAGGAGGGGCCAGTCACTGGACTGGTTTCCCCTGTGTCTTTTCTTACTTTATTTTCTGGCTGAGTTCCCATCTTGGGCGTGGAGGCTCACCATGTATACTTACTTGCCCTGGCTTTTAAGATCCACGTGAGAAGGAGCCCAAGGTGGGGCACCCCCTGCTATTCAAGAGGACGCCAGTGGCCTAACATAGATGGTGCAAGTTCCTTTCTGGAACTTTATTGACTCTCTATGTAAACCAAGTTATTCAGCATTTTTTTTCCACTAATTTTCCTACTATACTATGTCTTCTTAATTTCTCTCATATTTCTAAATAAATAAGTTTTCCTCACCTATCCTGTCTCCCCTTCAAATTCCCTGGATCCACTGGGGCAGGACCCCAGCAGCTAGAGATATAATAGTTCATAAATAGCTCAGAGTTTTATTCTTTTTGGAGTTGCTTCATATTTCTAAAGAGTGAAAATTGAAACAATGATTAGTTCATGATAGACATGCTCTGCTGATTTTCTATCAGGTTATAACTACCTTCCTTCCTCTCTCTTTCCTCCACAACCAACCAATATAGTTATATCATATTTTTTTACTTCTTCATTATATTTGTAACTTAAATACTATATCTATACATTTATCCCCATCCCATCAACTCTAGAAATAGTATTTTGACCCCGTTCTTATAAGATAAGAATATATCACCCCTGGCCTTTCCTGACCTCCCTATTCTCTCTCTCACTCCTGCTTCTATTCAGTTTCTTTACTGCAGTATTAGTAAAATGAACTGGAGTGGGTGAATTTAACTCAGAAGACCATTATATCTACTACTGTGGGCAAGAATCCCTTAAAAGAAATGGAGAAGCCATCATAGTCAACAAAAGACTCCAAAATGCAGTAATTGGATGCAATCTCAGAAAAAGGACAGAATGATCAGTTTGTTTCCAAGCAAACTGTTCAGTATCACAACATTCCAAGTCTATGGCCTTATCAGTAATGCTGAAGAAGCTGAAGCTGAATGGTTCTGTGACAACCAGTCAGTCTTCAACAGTACATGAACTGTAAACTTCCAGATGTTCAAGCTGGATTTAGAAAAGGCAGAGGAACCATAGATCAAATAGCCAACATCTGTTGGATAATCAAAAAAGCAAGAGAGTTCCAGAGAAACATCTACTTCTGTTTATGACTATGCCAAAGCCTTTGACTGTGGACTACAACAAACTCTGGAAAATTCTTCAAGAGATGAGAGTATCAGACCACCTGACCTGGCTCCTTAGAAATCTGTATGCAGTTCAGGAAGCAATAGTTAGAACTGGACATGGAACAACAGACTGGTTCCAAATAGGAAAAGGAGTACGTCAAGGCTGTATATTGTCACCCTTCTTATTTAACTTCTATGCAGAGTACATAATGAGAAATGCTGGGCTTGGAGTAGCACAAGCTGGAATCAAGATTGCGGGGAGAAATATCAATAACCTCAGACATTCAGATTGCACGACCCTTATGGCATAAAGTGAAGAGGAACTAAAGAGCCTTTGGATGAAATTGAAAGAAGAGAATGAAAAAGTTGGCTTAAAACTCAACACTCAGAAAACAAAGATAATGGCATCTGGTCCCATCACTTCATGGCAAATAGATGGACAACAGTTGGAAACAGTGACAGACTCTAGTTTTCGGGGCTCCAGGATCACTGTAGATGGTGACTGCAGCCATGAAATTAAAAGACTCTTGCTCTTGGAAGAAAAGTTATGACCAACCTAGACAGCATATTAAAAAACAGAGACATTACTTTGCCAACACAAGTCCATCTAGTCAAGGCTATGTTTTTTCCAGTAGTCATATATAGTGTGAGAGTTGATCCATAAAGAAAGCTGAGCACCAAAGAATTGATGCTTTTGAATTGTGGTGTTGGAGAAGACTCTTGAGAGACCCATGGACTGCAAGGAGATCCAACCAGTCCATCCTAAAGGAAATCAATCTTGAATATAAACTCCAATACTTTGCCCACCTGATGGGAAGAACTGTCTCATTTGAAAATACCTTGATGCTGGGAAAAATTGAAGGCAGGAGGAGAAGCGGACGACAGAGGATGAGATGGATGGATGGCATCACTGACTAAATGGCCATGAGTCTGAGTAAACTCTGGGAGTGGGCGATGGACAGGGATGCCTGGCTTCCGCAGTCCATGGGGTCACAAAAAATTGGACACGACTGAGTGACTGAACTGAACTGAACTGTACTGATAGTTATAACTATAGCATCTATAGTAAATAGCACATTTTCTTTCTCTTAACAATTTCTATTGAACTTAAAAGGCTTTAAACTTTCTTTAGACATATTAAGATTTGATAATGAAAGTCTTATTTCTGTGATTGAATTGTTTATAATTTTATTCCTTTTCTCATGGTCATTTAATTCCTGATCTTTCTGATCAGGAGTTCTACTCCAGTCTTTTCTCATTTGAAATCTCTCCATTGCTTTACTGTCTTATTTGTTGTTCCCTTCATATTTTTTTCTGCTTTGTATTTTATAAAACACTAGAAACTACACACTGCGCTAAAACATAAGGAATTCTACTTGACAGAAAAGAGCAGGCTTTGCTTTATTATGAGATTACAAAACATAGAATGTCATCATTTTGTTAACCTTATTAGTTTGCTACAGAATAACCTCAGGAAATAGAGCACAGAAACTCTTGGCTTCTTTTCCTGGACAGTAATTGGAAGTTTGCAAGGCATCATGGTCATGAGTTTCTTTTTTTTCCACAATATTTTACTGTGAAATTGTTTATGTTGAAGCCCATTAGCCAATCCTATGATAACTCACAAAGTTATATATATTTTTCTATCATATGTTGTTTAGCTTAGTAATCTCTTTCTCATACCTTAAGGCAACTTAATACTTCTGAAATGTCACTGGACTTTCTCGTGATTCCTCAAGATTATTATGAGTATATAAGATATTTCTGTTCTTTTGTGAATTTATTTTAATATCTGTATATGTGAATTATTCTATGTATTAGTATTATAAATATTAGAATATACAGATAAAGGATACTAGTTTCTTGTAGTAGTAAATTCCAAACCTGCTTAAGTCTCAATAGTCACAGGTAGACAAGAGATAGGAAGACAGGAAACAGGTGGACCCAGTGTCAGGTGCCTTGGAGAGTGGTTGGACCGGTCCTATAAGAAGTGACTGTAGACAATATCCAGTGTGGAGGCAGGCAGGTTTCTTGGGGGCAAGTCATGATGCTTATAGATGAAACAGTGTCATGTTGTAATTGACCATGACATCCANATCCACTGTCAGGTGCCTTGGAGAGTGGTTGGACCGGTCCTATAAGAGGTGACTGTAGACAATATACAGTGTGGAGGTAGGCAGGTTTCTTGGGGGCAAGTCATGATGCTTATAGATGAAACAGTGTCATGTTGTAATTGATCATGACATCCAGCCCTATCATTTCATGGCAAATAGGTGGGAAACAATGGAAACAGTGACAGACTTTATTTTCTTGGGCTCCAAAATCACTGCAAATGCTGACTGCAGCCATGAAATTAAAAGATGCTTGCTCCTTGGAAGAAAAGCTGTGACAAACCTAGACACCATATTAAAAAACAGAGACATGACTTTGCTGACAAAGGTCTGTCTAGTCAAAGCAGTGGTTTTTCCAGTAGTCATGTATGAATGTGAATGTTGATCCATAAAGAAAGCTGATTGGCAAAGAATTGATGCTTTTGAACAGTGGTGTTGGAGAAGACTCTTGAGGGCCCCTTCAACTGAAAGGACATTAAACTAGTCAATCCTAAAGGAAATCAGTCCTAAATATTCATTGGCAGGACTGATGCACATATTCCAATATTTTGGCCAGCTGATGCGTAGAACTGACTCACTGGAAAAGACCCTGATGCTGGGAAAGATTGAAGGCAGGAGAAGGGGACGACAGAGGATGATATGGTTGGATAGCATCACTGACTTAATGGACATGAGTTTGATCAAGCTCTGGGAGTTGGTGATGGACAGGGAAGCCTGGCATGCTGCAGTCCATGGGCTTGCAAGGAGTTGGACATGACTGAGCAACTGAACTGAACTGTTTATTAAAATGTCATCTATTTATGATTCCCTGGAGTTCTGGCTAAAAATTCAGATACTTACTCCTGTTCCAGTTGTTAGGCCTGAGAGAGGATCTAGAAATCTGTATTAAACTCCCTAGGTGATGCTTATGAATCTTAAAATTTGGGAACACATCTCTAAGCATACCAGATCCTTGGCTTAGGACAGAAAGATGAAAAATACTAGGCATTTAATTTTACTTGCTCACTCCCTTTCACTCAAGTATTGAAACCAGTCTTGCTAGTCCACTGTCACCTTGTTAGTGAGGATAAAGGAGTGGCGAGACTATTTCTGTATGTTCAAAGCATTTATACCTGCTGTGAAGGGAACTGGAAAGGGAAGGGCCTGAGAAAGGATGGCTTATCTTTATTTTGTCCTCTGCCCTAGCTGAATATGACATTAAAACATGAAAACTAAGCTTCATCACATACCACTGTTTTCCATACAAGTACTTAAAGACTATATTTAATAGATGTAGCTTCATAACCAATATAAAATAATGTATAAACATATTATGCATGGTAGAACTGTACAAAAAAGATCTTCATGACCCAGATAATCTCAATGGTGTGATCACTCACCTAGAGCCAGACATCCTGGAATGTGAAGTCAAGTGGGCCTTAGGAAGCATCACTACAAACAAAGCTAGTGGAGGTGATGGAATTCCAGTTGAGCTGTTTCAAAACCTGAAAAATGATACTATGAAAGTGCTTCACTCAATATGCCAGCAAATTTGGAAACCTCAGTAGTAGCCAGAGGACTGGAAAAGATCAGTGTTCATTCCAGTCCCATTTGCACTCATCTCACATGCTAGTAAAGTAATGCTCCAAATTCTCCAAGCCAGGCTTCAGCAATACGTGAACCATGAACATCCAGATGTTCAAGCTGGTTTTAGAAAAGGCAGAGGAACCAGAGATCAAATTGCCAATATCCACTGGATCATGGAAAAAGCAAGAGAGTTCCAGAAAAACATCTATTTCTGCTTTATTGACTATGCCAAAGCTTTTGACTGTGTGGATCACAATAAACTGTGGAAAATTCTGAAAGAGATGGGAATACCAGACCACCTGACCTGCCT
>SJYW01030636.1:47470-57694 GCA_006410735.1 Raphicerus campestris | reverse complement strand
CTTGCCTGACTTCAGGCTCTACTACAAAGCCACAGTCATTAAGACAGTATGGTACTGGCACAAAGACAGAAATATAGATCAATGGAACAAAATAGAAAGCCCTGAGATAAATCCACACACTTATGGACACCTTATCTTTCATTTCTTAAAATCACTTCAATATGTTTTAGGTCCTGTCCTAGGCACGGGGAATAGTATTGTTAAGAAGAACAATGGTTTGCCCGAGGAGACCATAAATTCTGCTGAACAACATAGAAAGGAAACAAAACACTACACTAATTTTGATGCAGATTTTTTTCTAAAGTGTCAATAGATTATAGGATCTAGGAGTGGGAGACTAGATTCAGTTTAATTTAATCAGATTGATTAAAATGTGATGCCTTAGACTATGTGTGTATGCATATGTACTTATTAAAATACATTGAATACTTTTCTAAAAGGATGAATAAAGTCTTGACATCAAAGTTAAGTTCTGTAATGAATGGTATTTTAAGCCCACGTCTCAATGTTGGTATCATGTAGGTTGGAGGTAGTTAGCCTCTCTTAAGAGTTGGTGATGGACAGGGAGGCCTGGCGTGCTGCAATTCACGGGGTCGCAAAGAGTCGGACACGACTGGGCGACTGAACTGAAGAGTCTGTGAAGGCTTGAACATAAGGAAACTTCACAGGGTTACCTTTATGGAGGAAAGAGAGGACAAAGAAATGAAATGGAGGTTTGGAATAGAATCCCAGATGTGATGAAGTTTGTACTGTGGAAAGCCCACTGCACTTGTCATGTAAACGTAGGAACTTAAGACTTGCCTTGTTCCTTTTGAGTTATTTTACCTAGGACAAGTTATTTCACCTAAGGACAATATTAAAGCCCAGTGGTTCCTTCAGGGCTATTGTGAGAATCAAATGATATAAATTTAAAGCAGGAGTTTTTAATTTGAGGAGCACTGATGGCTGCAGCTAGTCTGTGAATCAACTGAAACTGAATCTAGATGTTAAATGGATCTCAGTGATGTTCTAAAAAACACAGCTCTTGCTCTCAAGTGTCACACAGTTTCTTCTTGTATCTAATTTCTCCACTATTTTTCCCATTTAGGGGTATTTTTTCTTTTATAATTTTTGAGACATAGCACAAGTAACTGCTTGCAATTATTGCTTTTTGTTGTTGTTTTTACTTTGTTTTGTTCCCCCTGAAATACTTTGCAGTGTTTATATCCATTCAAGGAAAGGGGGAAAAAAAAAAAACGAAGAAATTCAACATGTCAGTTACTGAATATGAGAATAATCTGTAAAAGGCAGTAAATTGACAGTGAGCTAGAATGTAGCCTTAGACTTACATTTTTGCCACTTCATAGATGATATACTGTTTTCCAAACATTGTTTTCAAAGTTTCTGAGAAAAACAGGGAACATATGGCTGAAATAACTTCTAAGAACTTCTTTTAAATAAACAGCTATATTGTTTCATTTTTAGGGCTGGCCTTCTTTTTTTTGAAATCAATTTTAGTGCTTTTCCTTGAATGAAATCAAAATATGTGAAACTGCTGAGAAGAAATTTGATTATTTTCCCACAAGTAGCATCTACCAAAAGAATACAGAGATTTCAAAACTGTGAAATATGGAATTAAAAATGATAATATATGTAATAATAGTGTATATTTTAATAAATATGTGTGTCAGTCGCTCAGTCATGCCTGACTCTGTGTGACCCCATGGACTGCAATCCACCAGGTTCCTTTGTCCATGAGATTTTCCAGGCAAGGATACTGGAGTGAACGTTGGTTTATAACTTTCCCATCTTAATACTCTAGTTTTCATTACTCATCCTGAGAAGGATAGTGATTTCAAGAACAAAGTCTGGGAGAACATAATGACAACTATAAATTCCTAACTTGAGCAAAGCTCACTGTTCTCTCATATGTTGATGTTAATNCATCTTAATACTCTAGTTTTCATTACTCATCCTGAGAAGGATAGTGATTTCAAGAACAAAAGTCTGGGAGAACATAATGACAACTGTAAATTCCTAACTTGGGCAAAGCTCACTGTTCTCTCATATGTTGATGTTAATGGTTCTTTGATCACCTTTAGAAAAAGGAAGGTAGAAAAGGGATTTAGGGAATCCCTTTACATCCTCTTGAGATTTTACACATATTCTTTACTTGGCTCTATTATCTCAAATGTCTCCAATACACACTTACCCCAACTTCAAAATATCTTCTTTTAAAATGTATATATAAGGAATTAGAAAGATGGTAATGATGACCCTATATGTGAGACAGCAAAAGAGACACAGATGTAAAGAACAGACTTTTGGACTCTGTGGGAGAAGGCAAGGGTGGGATGATTTGAGAGAATAGCCTTGAAACCTGTATATTATCATATGTGAAACAGATCACCAGTCCAGGTTCGATGCCTGAGACAGGGTGCTCAGGGCTGGTGCACTGGGATGACCCTGAGGGATGGGATGGGGAAGGAGGTGAGAGGGAGGGTCAGGATAGGGAACACATGTACATCCATGACTGATGCATGTGAATGTATGGTAAAAACTACCACAATATTGTAAAGTAATTAGCCTCCAATTAAAAAAAAAGTAAGCCCCTTTGTAATTAATATCTTAACAGAGAGTCATGGTAACTTCCAGTTAGTTAGGAATAATTGCTTTTTCACAGCATTGAAATACTTGGAAAAGGAAATGGCAACCCACTCCAGTGTTCTTGCCTGGAGAATCTCAGGGACGGCGGAGCCTGATGGGCTGCCGTCTATGGGTTTGCACAGAGTCGGACACAACTGAAGCGCCTTAGCAGCAGCAGCATTGAAATACTAGGGGAGTTCTGTTTTCGGTGGTGATGTGTGACTGTGCTGCTGCTGCCGCTGCCGCTAAGTCACTTTAATCATGTCTGACTCTGTGCGACCCCAGAGACGGCAGCCCACCGTGTTCCCCCTTCCCTGGGATTCTCCAGGCAAGAACACTGGAGTGGGTTGCCATTTCCTTCTCCAATGCATGAAAGTGAAAAGTGAAGTTGCTCAGTTGTGTCCGACTCCTAGCGACCCCATGGACTGCAGCCTACCAGGCTCCTCCGTCCATGGGATTTGCAAGGCAAGAGTCCTGGAGTGGGGTGCCATTGCCTTCTCCGTGACTGTGCTAGAAGTTAGTAATTTTAGAAGTTAGTATATTTACAGTTGGGGCTGCTATGAGAAAGAACAAACTTGAAAACGGAGCTACACACATTTAGGACAGTGAGGTAAGGAGAAAAGAAGGGCTAAGAAACTGGAAGGTGCTGTTCAGTAAATGAGAACAAGCCAAAGCCAAAGGAAAGTAGCAGTTGTAACATTTGCCTGGAACTGACCTTGGAGTGAAAAAAAATAAGGGTACTTCTGTTTTCTGCCCTTGGTATTGAAACTCAGCCCAGAGGCCTTAGCTCTGTGTTGCAGCTGCCTTAGGGACTTTTTGTGTGGAATGCTGTAATGAGCCTCTGAAAAACAGGTAACTCCCATGTGGACTATTACAGAAGTAGTTTAATGGATGGTAGGGATGGAGAGCAAGGGAGAAGGGGAGGGAGAGCTAACACTATGTTTCTCCTTTTGGAGTGGTGAAAATGTTCTAGAATTATAGGTGATTTTCACAGCCATGTGAATATGCTAACATCCACTGTATTGTACATTTTAAAATGGTGCATTTATGTAAATTGTATTTCAGTGAAAAGAAATCTAGTCATAGGTTGGTATCGCTCTGCAGTGATTTCTATCAGGAGCTCAGCTGACCTGGACAGCAACCACTGAACAGTCAGGTGTAGTTATTAAGGTGATAAGCCAGAGAGAAAAAAATCAAGCCTTCAACTATTTACTGTGCGGTATAAGCAAATGGCTAGAACTAGAGAAAATGCCGACTTCCCTTATTCTGTCTGCCCCAGAAGGAGGGCCTGGGGGGTCCAGGAAGACTTGGGGGGTCACGTCACTATTGAGGTCATGAATCAAAGGCTTCAACAATATTACAAACTAAGGGATGAGGCTGGAGAGGGCTAGGAATGGAAAGGAAAATACAGGATAATGAGTCGGAGTAGGGAAGTGTTTTCAATCTTCATGCTCCATGCCCTGCATGCCGCCTGGCCCCATGCTGTGCACGCTGGGTACAGTAAAGAGGTCTTAGTAGAGGTGCCTGCGGAAGACTTCAGTCCAAGGACTCAGGTCAGGAGACCTGAAGATGGAGGCACTTGGCTAGAAATGCACATAGGCAAAGAGCAGAGTTGCCAGAGGGTTCTGAATTCCTGACTGCAGCGTTGGAATTCCTGACTGCAATGCACCTACTGTGCATCAAGGCTGGCATCCAGAAGTCAGCTTCAGGCCCACCAGGTAAAAGCTTAGTCATTGCCTTTGGTCAGCCCTGAAACATTATACCATGTTTTTAACCAGGAGGCAGACTTCTTAATCTCTAATAAATCACCAGTTGTTTTGTGAGACTTTTTTTTTGTCATTCCTTACATTCTTTGCATTAGATTGACAAGTAAATTATCATCTCAGTTTTCAGAAGAAAAAAAAAATCAACAACAAAAAATACTTTTCAGTATCTTCTAGGTGGTAAATTAATTCATACATTAGTGGGCATCTCTATACCATCAGAAATTTGTTTGGACATACATTGTGTGTTCTATTAATTTTCCATCATATTAAATATCCNATCAACAACAAAAAATACTTTTCAGTATCTTCTAGGTGGTAAATTAATTCATACATTAGTGGGCATCTCTATACCATCAGAAATTTGTTTGGACATGCATTGTGTGTTCTATTAATTTTCCATCATATTAAATATCCTCACTCTAAAGAGACCATTTGTTACATGATGGTCCATAGGACCATCAGTGAAAATTGAAAATGTAGACAGATATATTAACAAAAGATTAAGAAAGTGCTGCACACAAATTTAGATAAAAGATAAAGATTTGTGTAACTTTTAGATAACTAAATGGAGAACTTTGAAGTTAAGATATTATAGATATTTGCCTATTTACCCCATTGGAATAACTAAAATTAATGTAAATCAAATTAACACATTTACTGAGCAGTTTATTATGAGCATGCTGCTGCTGCGGCTGCTGCTGCTGCTGCTGCTAAGTCGCTTCAGTCATGTCTGACTCTGTGCAACCCCATAGATGGCAGCCCACCAGGCTNTGAGAGTTGGACTGTGAAGAAGGCTGAACGCTAAAGAATTTATGTTTTTGAGCTGTGGTGTTGGAGAAGACTCTTAAGAGTCCCTTGGACTGCAAGGAGATCCAACCAGTCCATTCTAAAGGAGATCAGCCCTGGGATTTCTTTGGAGGGAATGATACTAAAGCTGAAACTCCAGTACTCTGGCCATCTGATGTGAAGAGTTGACTCATTGGAAAAGACTCTGATGCTGGGAGGGACTGGGCGCAGGAGGTTAAGGGGATGACAGAGGATGAGATGGCTGGATGGCATCACTGACTCAATGTATGTGGGTCTGAGTGAACTCCAGGCATTGGTGATGAACAGGGAGGCCTGGTGTGCTGTGATTCATGGGGTCACAAAGAGTCGGATACTACTGAGCGACTGAACTGAACTAGACTGGTAATTCTGCTAATGACCCATGAACATATTTTTTGCATATTTTTAAGGGTTTAGGTGTTCTAGAGTTGTTTTCCCTTTATAATTAAGGAATAATTATTCTTTATATATTTTATAAACAAGTCCTTTAGTAGATGTGATTTATCTTTATATTTTATTAACAGTATATTTTGAAGAAAAGTCTTTAATTTTGACAAAACAAAATTTTCTTTTATGTTTTGTGTTCTTAGAATCAAATCTAAAAATAATTTTTCCAGCTTAAGTCACAATGATGTTCTCCTTTGCTTTCTTCTATAACTTTTAAACTTGTAGATTTATATTTAGATCTGTGGTTCTTTTAACTTTAGTTTTTTTATGGTATTAGGTAAAGGTGTGTATATATTGAGGTGGTATTGTATTGAATAATCATGCATTTTCATCATACATAATGTTTCTTTTTATCCTTGATAATACCTTTTTGTCTTCAAGTCAATATATTTCTTTAGTCACATAGACATTTTTCTTAATTAATGTTTGTATGTTATTATCTTCTTTTGTCTTTCCCCTTGTCTTTCAGTTTGGATGATTTCTTGAACTGATTTTTAAATTCACTAATTCTTTTATTTAATATTTCTAGTCTGGTTATAAGTCTGTCAAAGGCATTCTCCATCTCTGATATAGTATTTTTCTTTTCTAGCATTAACAAGGAAATGCTTGACCCTTTTTTATATTTTCCATCATAGTGCCCAAATTACACATCTGTTCATAGCTGTTCATCTCTTTCATTTAACCCTTTAACATACTAACTATAGTTATTTTAATCTCTGATAGTTTTAGTATGCATCATATCTTTATCATTCTTCTTATTTTATGACAAAGAGTTCTTTTTATCTTTTGTGTGTCTCAAAATTTTGTATTAAATGCTGGACATTGTCTTTATTTTTGTCAGTTCCTAAATGTTTGTGTTTTGTTGACGCTGCTGCCTTCCTGTGCCCCTTCTCCTTAAGGCATTCGTGCTCTTCCTTGAACCTATGACAAAACATACATGGGAGAGAGTTTCTGTTCCCTTCCAGAGACAAATGAATTTTGCTCATTTTCTTCCATTAGTGATAGTCTACCTTTGTCTAGGACCTGTGTTCCTTTTTACTTTAATTTGTATAANCATTCGTGCTCTTCCTTGAACCTATGACAAAACATACATGGGAGAGAGTTTCTGTTCCCTTCCAGAGACAAATGAATTTTGCTCATTTTCTTCCATTAGCGATAGTCTACCTTTGTCTAGGACCTGTGTTCCTTTTTACTTTAATTTGTATAATTTCTGTGGACTCTCTTTTAAGCTTAATGACTCTTTACTCTTGTAATTCTAGTCCACAAGTCAACTAACATAATTTTTCATATCCATTATTCTATTTTATGTTTGTAATATTTCCTCTTAGTTTGTTTTTATAGCTTCCACTGCTCTGTTGAAGTTTTCTACCCATTCTCTCCCACTGTTTATTTTTTCTACTGAGATATACTGTAAACAGCATACATTTTTTTGTATTTTCAAAAACTTTTACTTTGCTTTATAAAAATGAAATGTAAAGAGAGTAATTCACACACATTTTAATCAGTACATTTAAATGCATATTGGAAAATTTTATGAATTTTCTGCTAATTACCCATGACAACAGAATTTGCAGCAGAATTTTAAAAGTCTAGTTCCAGATAGTTTCATTCCTAAACCAGGATACATATGCAATAAATACCGATATGCCTAGAACGGCCTTTTGTCAGAGGTAGGCACTCACTAAATAAATGTTGAATGAATAATATCCATGTTCCTTTGTAATAGCCATGATTAGATTATCCAGAATCAAATATATTTCTATTATTAGATATAATTACAGGAGGTCTGCTGCTTTTTAATAGAAAAATAAGCATGTCATTACTTGCAATTTCATTATTACCCCATAGCATGTTTAATATTCCTAGTTAATAATTTGAAGAAATTTAATGTTTAAAAGACTTTTGTATTTCTAAAGATTATAATATTTACTGATAATATGACTAGGCTGGAATCAGATATGTATGGAGCAGAGCAACCCCTGGACTTAACCAGACAATTGTTAGATTTGTAAAGAATTTACAGTACTGAAAGAAATTACATGAAAAGCACAGCATATACTAACATTTTATTCACATTAAGCATTATTGTTTAACAATAGATTAAATACTTATGATAATGTTGAGTGAAATAAGTGAAAAATTTAGAAAATTTAGTCAGATAACATGAAGAACAAAAATTGTAATTGTAATTTATTCCAAAATGCATCAATAGTCAATGCACAAGAGAGAAGCTACTGAAAATGTGGTTGGCTTTGAACACAGAGGTCAACATCAACTAGAAGCTGGAAAAGACAAAGGGATTATTGCCCACAGCCTTCAGAAATGAAGTTCTTCTGGCCCCTTGATTTTCACTGCATGAGACCCAGGTTGGACTTTAACCTACAAAAGCATAAAATAATTAATAGTTTTGTGAATTTATTTTGAAAATTGTGAAAGCAAAATTATAAAAAATATACTTTTCTCTTATTCTGTCTTTATTTTGCCAATAGAGTAAGAAAAA
This sequence comes from Raphicerus campestris, assembly GCA_006410735.1. Classification (NCBI taxonomy): domain Eukaryota; kingdom Metazoa; phylum Chordata; class Mammalia; order Artiodactyla; family Bovidae; genus Raphicerus; species Raphicerus campestris. Next base: position 49,531 of record SJYW01030636.1, on the reverse strand, counting down.
AGATATTAGAATACTGAAATATTAATATTTTTGTAAATATTAGTTTAGAAACTAAAGAACTGTATTTTAAAATCTGAAAATCCTCAAGGAAAGGAGGTCTTATAACACATTGTCTTTTCAATATTCAGTAGCCCTCAAATTCAGAGCAGTGTTCTTCATGTATGACTTATAAATGTTCCGTGCATCATCACTAACATCCCCTTAATAAAAATATCTTAGAATGAGGTAATTTTAATGGCTCTATAACAGTAGAAAACAGCTAAATTTGAGGTTGTGTAATATTCAAAAAGGGAGCAAAAATAAAAGTAACCAATTTAATGTTAGAACAATATCAAACTTAGTTAATAAGAGCTAATAAGTTTTTTATTGCTTCATAATTGAGAACATTATACTATGCTCTCTTTTTCTTTTAGACTGTTTGAAAAATACTTTCTAAAGATAGCACTATTTTTCCTATTAAAATCCAACCTTTCTAACACAGCGATAAGCCCAGTTATTCCCATGGTTCTCCAGCAAGTGGCCAGTTTTTAAGTATAACTTAATTGCATTCCAGTTGTATGTAATTCAACTGCACTCTATATATTTTCTACAACCAATCCAGTTACACTCTAAGATATCATCTTCCTAAAGATTGAAGCATAAGAATCCTTGAAAGCCTGGCTTTTTAGTTTTGCTCTTGAATAATCTCAATAAGTTTATGGAAAAAGATGCTGGCTAAAGACCAAAATGTTCTGTATGTAATTTCTACAATCTAATTATAGTAAGTTGTCAGAGAATATATAAATACATAGTATAATTGTTATACTATTTGATATTAAAGTTGTTTGCTCTGTAATACACTGATATGGGATACATGCTCAGTTGTGTCTGACTCTGCAATCTGATGGAGTGTAGCCCACCAGGCTCCTTTGTCCATGTGATTTTCCATTCCAGGAAATGGAATGAATTTCCATTTCCTCCTCCAGGGAATCTTCCTGACCCAGAGTTCAAACTTACACAGGTTTGGCAGGAAGATTCTTTACCAGTGAGCCACCTTTGAAGCCCCGTGATACTATATGAGAATTGTATAAATACCTATATTATCAACTTGATGATCATTGTCATTTCTAGAGGATGCTTAAAGTCTTCAGTCAGAGCCTGACTTTATAACTTAAAGTATACAGTCAGCTGCAGATAAAATATTAAAGTCATTGCTAGGCTTTTTTTTTTTTACATTGACAGTTTTGAGAAGTGATAACTAAAATCCTGACAGTGAAGATAGAATAACAGAGGGAAATGTAAAAATTAGACTCAAAGTCAAATAATCTTTAATGATAGTGACAAAAATTCTTTATCTTCTTCGCTTCCCAAGGGCAGTATGGAATATGCTTTGTTACTGACTGCCTTAATCTTAATGTTTACATCTGTACTATATCTTCATCTGTTCCAATAACTATACCCTAGAGTTTGTCATAGGTCTTAACATTGCAATGCTCTGAACATAAACCAAGGGCTTACTAACTCTGTTAGTACATATTCTCTTTTTATTCCTGATATATTTATCTTTTCGTACCTTCTCTTCTGCCCCTACCCAAATCCATGGGTCATCACTTCAGCTAACCTCTGCCACCATCCTCAGTCTCTGATTCCGTTGATCCAGCTGCATCAGTCTAGCTATCTACCAAGTAATTGTTCTGATGCAACTGGAAAGGTGAGTGTATTAATGAATGTTGGCCAGTGTCATATCCACAGGGTTTCTTAACAAGACTTCTATCTCCCCATAGTCATCTATCCTATTCTCTGTCCAGTAATTTCTAAGCATGTCTGCTTTCTTTAGATAATTACACAGCCACCATATGTCATTTCACTCTCATCCCATCAGTTCACCTACTTCTTTCCAAATAACATGAACATCATCTTGAGTGACTGTAATCAACTTATCACCAGACCTGAACAGATGCCTCCATCTACTACAACCCATTCTGACTTGCTTTTTTTCCCCCACAATATAGGAGGGGCCATCTTTCCTCTTGAATGTTTCTCAAGGACCTACTGCATCATTACCCTCTTTTTTTTTTTTTT
>SJYW01030636.1:0-40785 GCA_006410735.1 Raphicerus campestris | reverse complement strand
AGAGGATGAGATGGCTGGCTGGCATCACAGACTTGATGGACGTGAGTCTGAGTGAACTCCTAGAGATGGTGATGAACAGGGAGACCTGGCGTGCTGCGATTCATGGGGTCGCAAAGAGTCGGACACGACTAACTGAATTGAACTGAACTGAACTACTTTACAATATTGTATTGGTTTTGCCATACATTAACATGAATCTGCCACAGGTATACACGTGTTCCCTATCCTGAACCCGCCTCCCTCTTCCCTCCCCTTACCATCCCTCTGGGTCATCTCAGTGCACCAGCCCCAAGCATCCAGTATCATGCATTGAAACTGGACTAGCGATTCATTTCATATATGATATTATGCATGTTTCAATGCCATTCTCCCAAATCATCCCACCCTCTCCCTCTCCCACGGAGTCCAAAAGACTGTTCTATACATCTGTGTCTCTTTTGCTGTCTCACATATAGGGTTATTGTTACCATCTTTCTAAATTCCATATATATGCATTAGTATACTGTATTGGTGTTTTTCTTTCTGGCTTACTTCACTCTGTATAATAGGCTCCAGTTTCATCCATCTCATTAGAACTGATTCAAATGTATTCTTTTTAATGGCTGAGTAATACTCCATTGTGTATATGTACCACAGCTTTCTTACCCTGTCTTTTAAAGCCATATCTTTCTAACTTTTCTTTCTCTATGAGGTCTTTTATTGACTTCTCAAATATGTCTTATTTCTTTTATATTATAAAGAAATAACAATAGTAATAAAGTCAAATCAAATCTTCCCTCACTTCCCCAGTCCATGTCTTTATCATTTGGTATGGGTTCAGCTGCAAACTATAGTAAATCTGACTTAAACAATAAGGAATTTTCTAAGGAATATTCAAATTCTATAGAAAGATGTCCAGTCAGTCAGGATCCTAGTTCTGTTCATCTGTGATTCTTGTTTTCAGTTTTGCCTTCTTATATTTTGATTTTGTTCTTCGTGGTTGTAAGAGGGTAGCCATCTACAATTAAGGCAGTGTCTAACCTACTAACATGCGGAGGGAGAAATAGACATTGTCTCCTCTGACCATGAAATAAAAGTTACTCCTTGAATGAATCTTCTGCCTTAAGCCTATATAACTGAATCAGTCTTTGACAAGAGGGATAGATTTGCCAGGGCTGGCATAGTCTATCTACTCAGGCCCCTTGTCTGGAACCCAGGCTAGGTTTAAACATCTCCTGAGTCCTAAGGACTATGCAGCAGAAGTATACATATTTAAAAAGAGGAGAGGGGTGACTTTTCAGTGAGGAGGAAAAGAGAATGCTGGATAAGCCATCAGTGGTGTTTATTACACAATGAAACAGACTATACTGAGCCCAAATTAATAACAATTACACAGAAAAGGATAGATCCAGGATTCTATAACATTTAAATGAAATTCCTGATGTATTGCTTGAGACAGCATTCTAGGCCTGCTGGCTTCTGTTCTTTACTCACTCTGTCTGAGTGACTTTGCCTGGGGTGGCTTTGGGTTAGTGATCCTGGGAGCTAGCCATGAACCTTAGGCCCTTTGGGAAGAGTGGCTAGATTTGGCTTTACTTTGGCTCCTTTTCAGCCAACTCTGGGGCATTTCCTTTCCCTAATTTCCCCAAGTTTTTGATAAGTGGTTCTTTCCCATTTGTCACATGATGTTTCTATCAAATTCAAAGTAGCCTGCCTTTAAGGGTGTCTTTCAAATGTGTTTGGCTTTTCTGATTCCACACTTCTGTCCATTTTTCTGTTTTGATCTGTAGAAGTATATACATTAATACATCCATGATATTGAGTGTATCCCCTCCTCTCCAGCAATGATACTTTTCAAGTTCATGTCCATTGCATCAGTGATACCATCCACCCATCTCATCCTCTGAAATCATTTTCTTTTCTTCTGTCCTCAGTCATTCTCAGCATCTGGGACTTTTCCAATGAGTAGGCCATTTGCATCAGGTGTCCAAAATACTGGAGCTTCAGCTTCAGCATCAGTCCTTCCAATGAGTGTTCAAAGTTGATTTCCCTTAAAATTGATTGGTTTCATCCCCTTGCTGTTCAAGGGACTTTGAGGATTCTTCTCCAGCACCACAGTTCGAAGGCATCAATGCTTTGGTGTTCTTCTTCTTTGAGGTCCAGCTCTGAAAACCATACATGACCACTGGAAAAACTGTAGCCTTGACTATACAGATCTTTGTCAGCAGAATGTCTCTGCTTTTCATCACACTGTCTAGGTTTGTCATAGCTTTCCTGTGAAGAAGCTATTGTCTTCTGATTTCATGGCTGCAGTCACCATCTGCAGTGATTTTGGAACCCAAGAAAAGGGAATCTGTCACTGCTTCCACCTTTTCTCCTTCTACTTTCCCATGAAGTAGTAGGGCCGGATGCCATTATCTTAGTGTGTTTTTTTTTTTCTCTTTTTAAATATTTAGTCTTAAGCTGGCTCTTTCACCCTCTTCCTCCTTCACCCTCATCAAGAGTCTATTTAGTTTCTCTTTGCTTTCTGCCATTAAAGGGATATCTTCCGCATATTGGAGGTTGTTGATGTTTCTTCCACCTATCTTGATTCGTAACGTACCCAGCCCAGCATTTCTCATGATGTGCTCATGATGTTCATCATGATGCTCATCATGATGTTCTCATGATGTGTTTCTTCCACCTATCTTGTAACGTACCCAGCCCAGCATTTCTCATGATGTGCTCAGTATATAGGTTGAATAAACAGGGTGACAGCAGACAGCCCTGTCACACTCCTTTCTCATTCCTGAACCAATTACTTGTTCCATACAGGGTTCTAACTGTTACTTCTTGACCTACATACAGGTTTCTCAGGAGACAGATAAGATGGTCTGGTATTTACATCTCTTTAAGTTCAGTTCAGTTCAGTCACTCACTTGTGTCTGAGTATTTGTGACCCCATGAACCACAGCATACAAGGCCTCCCTATCCATCACCAACTCTCAGAGTCTATCCAAACCCATGTCCATTGTGTTGGTGATGCCATCCAACCATATCATCCTCTGCCGTCCCCTTCTCCTCCTGCCTACAATCTTTCCCGGCATCAGGGTCTTTTCAAATGAGTCAGGTCTCTGCATCAGGTGGCCAAAGTACTGGAGTTTCAGCTTCAGCATCAGTCCTTCCAATGAAAACCCAGGACTGGTCTCATTTAGGATGGACTGATTGGATCTCCTTGCAGTCCAAGGAACTCTCAAGAGTCTTCTCCAACACCACAGTTCAAAAGCATCAATTCTTCAGCGCTCAGCTTTCTTTATAGTCCAATTCTCACATCCATACATGACTTTCCACAATTTGTTATTGTATAACATTCATCAAAATTTAAAGACCCTATGGATATGTCTTCCCCTTGATTCTTTCATCCCTCAAGTCCTCAATCCTCAGAGTTCACATTACCCTTCTCTGGTGACTGCCTTTCTCTTATGCAAATGTATCTTTTAGCCTTTGTTAAGACTCCTTTATGAGAAGGGAGGACATTGAGAATTTAAATATATTTTGTCCTTGTCACTCACTGAGAAATAATTTGCCTCTGAGAAATGGGCATAAATCAATGTAAGACATTCAGTTCAGTTCAGTTCAGTCACTCACTTGTGCCCAACTCTTTGCGACCCCATGAATCGCAACACGCCAGGCCTCCCTGTCCATCACCAACTTCCGGACTTTACCCAAATTCATGTCTATCGAGTTGGTGATGCCATAAAGCCATCTCATGTTCTGTCGTCCCCTTCTTCTCCTGCCCCCAATCCGTCCCAGCATCAAGGTCTTTTTCAATAAGTCAACTCTTTGCATGAGGTAGCCAAAATATTGGAGGTTCAGATTCAGCATCAGTCCTTCCAATGAAAATCCAGGACTGATCTGATTTAGGATAGACTGGTTGGATCTCCCTGCAGTCCAAGGGAATCTCAAGAGTCTTCTCCAACACCACAGTTCAAAAGCATCAATTCTTCAGCCCTCAGCTTTCTTCACAGTCCAACTCTCACATCCATACATGACCACTGGAAAAACCATAGCCTTGACTAGATGGATCTTTGTTGGCAAAGTAATGTCTCTGCTTTTGAATATGCTATCTAGGATGGTCATAACTTTTTTTCCAAGGAGTAAGCGTCTTTTAATTTCATGGCTGCAATCACCATCTGCAGTGATGTTGGAGCCCCCAAAAATAAAGTCTGACATGTTTCCACCTTTCCCCCATCTATTTCCTGTGAAGTATGGGACCAGATGCCATGACCTTCATTTTCTGAATGTTGAGCTTTAAGCCAGCTTTTTCACTCTCTTCTTTCACTTTCATCAAGAGGCTTTTTAGTTCCTCTTCACTTTCTGCCATAAGGGTGGTGTCATCTGCATATCTGAAGGTACTGATATTTCTCCAGGCAATCTTGATTCCAGCTTGTGCTTCTTCCAGCCCAGCGTTTCTCATGATGTACTCTGCATATAAGTTAAATAAGCAGGGTGACAATATACAGCCTTGACATACTCTTTTTCCTATTTGGAACCAGTCTGTTGTTCCATGTCCAGTTCTAAATGGTGCTTCCTGACCTGCAAAGAGGTTTCTCAAGAGGCAGGTCAGGTGGTCTGGTATTCCCATCTCTTGAAGAATTTTCCACAGTTCATTGTGATCCACACAGTAAAAGGCTTTGGCATAGTCAATAAAGCAGAAATAAATATTCTTGTGGAACTCTCTTGTTTTTTTGACGATCTGTCAGATGTTGGTAATTTGATCTCTGGTTCCTCTGCCTTTTCCAAAACCAACTTGAACGTCTGGAAGTTCGCGGTTCACATATTGCTGAAGCCTGACTTGGAGAATTTTGAGCATTACTTTACTAGCATGTGAGATGAGTACAACTGTGCGGTAGTTTGAGCATTCTTTGGCATTGCCTTTCTTTGGCATTGGAATGAAAACTGACCATTCCAGTCCTGTGGCCACTGCTGAGTTTTCCAAATTTGCTGGCATATTGAGTGCAGCACTTACACAGCATCATCTTTCAGGATTTGAAATATCTCCACTGAAATTCCTTGACCTCCACTAGGTTTATTCGTAGTGATGCCTCCTAAGGCCCACTTGAGTTCACATTTCAGGATGTCTGGCTCTAGGTGAGTGATCACACCATCGTGATTATCTTGAAGATCTTTTTTGTACAGTTCTTCTGTGTGTTCTTGCCACCTCTTCTTAATATCTTCTGCTTCTTTTAGGTACAAACAATTTCTGTCCTTTATCAAGCCCATCTTTGCATGAAATGTTCCCTTGGTATCTCTAATTTTCTTGAAGAGATCTCTATAGTCTTTTCCATTCTGTTGTTTTCCTCTATTTCTTTGTATCGATCAGTAAGGAAGGCTTTCTTATCTCTTCTTTCTATTCTTTGGAACTCTGCATTCAGATGCTTATATCTTTCCTTTTCTCCTTTGCTTTTCACTTCTGTTTTCACAGCCATATGTAAGCCCTCCTTAGACAGCCATTTTGCTTTTTTGCATTTCTTTTCCATAGGGATAGTCTTGATCCCTGTCTCCTGTACAATGTCACAAACCTCCATCCATAGTTTATCAGGCACTCTGTCTATCAGATCTAGTCCCTTAAATCTATTTCTCATTTACACTGTATAATCATAAGGGATTTGATACAGGTCATACCTGAATGGTCTAGTGGTTTTCCCTACTTTCTTTCATTTAAGTCTGAATTTGGCAATAAGGAATTCATGATCTGAGCCACAGTTGGCTCCAGGTCTTCTTTTTGCTGACTGTATAGAGCTTCTCCATCTTTGGCTGCATAGAATATAATCAGTCTGATTTCGGTGTTGACCATCTGGTGATGTCCATCTGTAGAGTCTTCTTTTGTGTTTTTGCAAGAGGGTGTTTGCTATGACTAGTGCCTTCTCTTGGCAAAACTCTGTTAGCCTTTGCCCTGCTTCATTCCATATTCCAAGGCCAAATTTTCCTGTTATTCCAAGTGTTTCTTGACTTTCTATTTTTGCTTTCCAGTTCCCTATAATGAAAAGTGAAGTGAAGTTGCTCAGTCGTGTCCGACTCTTTGCGACCCCATGGACTGTAGCCTACCAGGCTTCTCTGTCCATGGGATTCTCTAGGCAAGAATACTGGAGTGGGTTACCATTTCCTTCTCCAGGGGATCTTCCCAACCCAGGGATCAAACCTGAGTCTCCCACATTGGAGGCAGATGCTTTAACCTCTGAGCCACCAGGGAAGCCCTATAATGAAAATGACATCTTTTGGGGGTGTTAGTTCTAAAAGATCTTGTAGGTCTTCAGAGAACCGTTCAATTTCAGCTTCTTCAGCATTACTTTTTGGGGCATAGGCTTGGATTACCATGATATTGAGTGGTTTGCCTTGGTAATGAAAAGAAGTCATTCTGTTGTTTTTGAGATTGCATCCAAGTACTGAATTCAGACTTTTTTTGTGACCATAATCGCTAATCCAGTTCTTCTAAGGGCTTCCTGCCCACCATAATAGGTATAATTGTCATCCGAGTTAAATTCACCCATTCCAGTCCATTTTAGTTTGCTGATTCTTAGAATGTCTACGTTCACTCTTGCCATCTCCTGTTTGACCACTTCCAATTTGCCTTGATTCCTGGACCTAACATTCCAGGGTCCTATGCAGTATTGCTCTTTACAGCATCGGACCTTGCTTCTTTCACCAGTCACATCCACCACTGGGTATTGTTTTTGCTTTGGCTCCATTCCTTCATTCCTTCTGCGGTTATTTTTCCACTGGTCTCCAGTAGCATATTGGGCACTTACCAACCTGGGGATTTCCTCTTTCAGTATCCCATCATTTTGCCTTTTCATACTGTTCATGGGGTTCTCAAGGCAAGAATACTGAAGTGGTTTGCCATTCTTTTCTGTCAGACCTCTCCACCAGGACTGTCCATTTTGGGTGGCACCACATGGCATGACTTATTTTTATTGAGTTAGACAAGGCTGTGGTCCATGTGATCAGATTGGCTAATTTTCTGTGATTATGGTTTCAGTGTGTCTGCCCTCTGATGCCATCTCACAACACCACCTACCTTCTTACTTGGGTTTCTCATACCTTGGACATGGGGTATCTCTTCACAGCTGCTCCAGCAAAGCGCAGCCGCTGCTCCTTACCTTGCAGGAGGTCACCCCTCCTGACCTTGAATGTGGAGTAGCTCCTCTTGGCCCTCCTGTGCCTACACAGCCACAGCTCCTTGGACATTGGGTAGCTCCTCTTGGCTGCCACCCCTGGCCTCGGGTGTGGGATACCTCCTCTTGGACGCTCCTGCGCAGTCACAGCCTTGTGCTCTCGGTCGCCGCCCTGGACCTGAGGCTGGTGTAGCTCCTCTCGGCAGTTCTCTGGTACAGCCGCCACGCTTCTGTGCAGTCTGTTGCCTAAACGTGGTGCCTTCTCATTCTGATTATCTTCTTTCCATCTCTTGTTATTTGGAGTTTTTATTTATTTTTTTAAATTTCTCCCCTGTCCGTACCTTCCCATGGAAGAAATAAATACCTTCTTCTTTACCTTATAACTGACTGAGACATCTTAACATGGCTCCTGTTCACAGCAGTACTTAAGTCTAAAAAGAAGGTAATATTTTATATTTAGGGAAATAATCTTTAATGTTGGACTTTCAGGCATCAACACTGTAACAGGGAGGGATTTTTCTGAGCTGGGTAAAATCAGAAATCCTGTCATGTGTTCAACTTTTTTTGTTGTTGTTTAATTTGGCTTTGAGGAAAACTGTTTTTGAATTTGTTTATTGAAGAGCTTTTTACTCCTGTGATTGCCTTTTGTAGTGCCATGGTCAAAATAAACCAAGAAATATTAAAATGTAGTAAACATTTAGACTGAGTTTAAAATCTTCAAAACATCTTGGTAAATAACTCCATAGGGCATTTTATGACTAGAGAAAAAAAGAGCTAACAGAAGCATATTTTCAAGAACAATAACTACCTCCTTTGTGTTTTCACCTCTTCAGAGGCTAATAAGACTGTCACATTGATGGAAAGCTTCCTGCTGACTAAATTATAGCACTTCCATATACATTGATGTAATATGTGCCAGAAATGAAATACTATCTCATTTTGAATTTTGTGACTTTTATTACCTATAGTTGATATTTTTCCGAGCACTATAGCTATTACAGTCCTCTTTTAAGTTGTTGTTTTTAACTAATGAACTAATGTTGTTTTTAACAAAGGAAGAAAACAAAGGAAGGAAAGGAGAGGAAAAAGGGAAGAAGGAACAGGTGGAGAGGGGTGGAAGAGAGAAGAAAGAAAAAATCAAAGAAAGAAAGTGAACATTAATGTTCTACTTCCCAACATGTCACATAACTAATATAATAAGACATTTTTTTCTTTACTTCTCCATAATTTGGTTTGAATTAGCCTGTTTCTTTTACTTTCTCTTTGTGATGACATAGTAAAGTTTTTGTTTTACCTTGACAAAAATATTGACATAAAACACTAATACAAGAGATCATATAGAGAGATTTCTTCTTATGTTACCTCCAGCATAATCTCACTTCAGTGAGAGGATCTATTTTGTACTGACATTTGACTTCAATAGCATAAAACAAATCTGGGGACTTCCCAGGTGGTCTTAGTGACTGAGACTCTGCGCTCCCAATGCGGGGAGCCTGGGTTCAATCCCTGGTCGGGAAACTAGATCCCACATGCTGTGACTAAGCGCCCACATGCTACAATTAAAGATTCTGTGTGCCACATCTAAGACCCAAGGCAGCCAAATAAACAATGGCATGCTGCAGTCCATGGGGTTACAAAGAGTTGGACTGAACAACGACAGCAACAAAATGTTGACTTAAGTCATTGTGGATTAATTTAATGGTTTCTGAAAACTGTGATTCATATAAATTCAATTTTATTGAGTTATTTGAGATTTAAAATCAACAGATTTAAAATAATTCCACTTAATTTCATGTGGAAAGGGCAGCTGCTGCTGCTACTGCTGCTAAGCTGTTTCAGTCGTGTCTGACTCTGTCCGATCCCATGGATGGCAGCCCACCAGTCTCCCCTGTCCCTGAGATTCTCCAGGCAAGAACACTGGAGTGGGTTGCCACTTCCTTCTCCAATGCATGAAAGTGAAAAGTGATGTCGGATGCTCAGTCATGTCCGACTCTTAGCGACCCCATGGACTGCAGCCTACCTGGCTCCTCTATCCATGGGATTTTCCTGACAAGAGTACTGGAGTGACCCCATTGTGGAAAGGGCTAAGACCATATACATTGATACAGGAACAGATGAGGATTATTTACAAGCAAAATTGATTACTGTCTATATTGAGTGAAAGGTCTAAAGAAAGTTATATAACCAACATTATAGTGTGATGTTTGTTATAGGCAAGTTGAGTACTGCTAGATATGTTAGAAAGTTAGGAATATGTTTATTAGGAGACTCTGTACTCTTTCCAGGATGAAAAAAATGATGATGATGATGAGTGGCAATAATATTGATGCTTCCATTATACTCTTAAGCATATGAAATAGAAATAAATCAATCAATCAAGGGCTAGTATTTACTGAATTTTCACCTCATGCTAGATCACTTCACTGTATTTCCATTAGACTTTGAGTTGAGGGTGTGAGGAAATGAATGAGATAAAGCTGTAATATGGTATTCATGATGAGTAATCTTGGAAATAGGAAGACTGTAGGTTTTGAATAGCCATGTAAATCATATGCCCTTTATACTATGGTCAGTGGGAAAGTAGTAAATTATAGTATCAAAAAGTGATAACACATGATTTTATATTATGTTGTTGTTGTTCAGTTACTCAGTCATGTCTAGCTCCCTGCGACCCCATGGACTGCAGCACGCCAGGCTTCCCTGTCCTTCCCTGTGTTTGTTTGATGAGTGCTGAGAATTTTCATTGCACCTGTATTAAAGTGTCTGGGACAATGTCTAACATCTCTCCTGATAAATGCACACAAGGGAGTATTGGTTGATATTTGGTTGGAGACACTATTTGCAGAACTTAAATATGTTTATTGTTCTATCTTTTGTTTCACTTGCAGCTCAGAAAAGGCACACCGTTTCAGTAAATTACAGTCAATATTTGACAGATATGCTCAGTAGTATCCTTATTCATGCTCAGTGATATCCTTATTCATTCACAAAATGTAATGATTTCTCTTGTTTGAAAGGACTCTCTCTGATCTTCTTGTGTTCCCACAATACTTTCCACATAGGATCTATGATGTTTGAAATTCATTTTTCAACTAAAATTGAACCTATTATATCTTTCCATTATTAACCTCCAGATATAATTATCTATTTGCTTCCCTTGTGGTTCAGCTGCTAAAGAATCATTCTGCAAAGCGGGAGAGCTGGATTTGATCTCTGGGTTGGGAAGATCCTCTGGAGAATGAAAGTCTACCCACTCCAGTATTCTGGCCTGGAGAGTTACATGGACTGTATAGTCCATGGGGTTGCAAAGAGTCGGACACAACTGAGTGACTTTCACGTTCATTTGCCTCAGTGTTGAAAATAAGTCCTTTATGTGCCCAGTTTTTTTTTTTTATAACATATTAATCATCCAATCCACTTTGAATAGAAACCTTGATATTATTCTTAATCTCTTTTCTAGATTATTCTTACCATTTATATTAACATACATCCTTCAAAAATGACCTATGCCTTGCCTCTCATCTGTTCTGTCCTTTCCATCCACTTGCTATTGCAGTTACCTTTTAATCCCATGACATCACCTATTCCCTTGTCCTTCTGCAGTATTGTACAGATCTTCCTGACTTAAGATAGGGGTTGTGTGTGTGTGTGCTCAGTCATTCAGTTGTGTCTGCCCAACTCTTTGCGACTCTATGGACTGTAACTTGCCAGGCTCCTCAGTCCATGGGATTTTTCAGGCAAGAAAACTGGAGAGGGTTGTTATTTCCTCTTCCAGGGGATCTTCCCTACCCTTCCTCTTCCTCTTCCCTAATCTTCCTCTTCCAGGGGATCCTGTGTCTCTGGTGTTGCATGCAGATTATTTACCACTGAGCCTTTGAGGAAGCCCCATCCCCTTAAGCCCATTGTAAATTAAAATCAATAAATTTATATTAAAAAAGAAAATATTGTAAGTCAAAAATGCATTCAATAATTCTAATTTGCAGAACATTATTATTTAGCCTAGCCTACCTTACACATGCCCAGAAAACTTAGGTGAGCTTATGGTTGGGGAAAATCACCTAACACAAAGACTATTATATAATATATAAAGTATTGAATATCTCCTATAATGTATTTAATGTTGCACAGGAAATGACAAACAGAATGATTATCTGGGTACCGAATGGTTAGAAGTGTACTGGTTGTTTATCCTCTTGACTATAGACTGACTGGGAGCTATGGCTTGCTGCCACTGCCCAGCACCTAAGAGAATATCCTACTGCACATTGTTATCCCAGGAAGAGATTAAAATTCAAAATTAGATTCATAGTTCCTACTGAATGAATATTGCTTTAATATCATCCTAAAGTCAGAAAATCATCAAATTGTGCTGATGTAAGTTGATAATTATCTGTATTTTCTCTTATAACCAAAATGATTTTTTACCAGTCATGGATTTTATTAATTATTAAATACCATTGATGATTCATCACAGCTTATAAAACAAGATGCATATTTTTCTATGGCCTTAAAGATATATGACAGTAATTCCACAAACTATCTTTTGAGTTCTATAATTCACTATATTTTTCAACTCCCCATCCCCCACCTCTCAGCTTTCAACATTTTTATCTTGAGTTCAATCCCAGTGGATCATTTACCATTCTCTGAGCATTTTCTTCCTAAAGTACTGTTCTCATCAGCTTAAATATTCTCCACAACCCAGATCATTATATTCAAAAAATGTACATATTTGTAATATAATTTAGGTTTAATACTATCTTCTCCATGAAGATTTTGTAGGTTATTTCTGAAGCTTTTTTTTCAATTCCTACCACTTCTGTATTTGCATTTTATTAACTTATTCTAAATATTAATGTAAGGTATTATTATATATCACATTTGTATAATTCTGTTTTATATTATGGATGAAAAAACACCTGAGAGTATGCAATGTATACATATCTATGAGTGTGTATGTATGTGCTCACACATGAATAAGTATTTGTCTGTATGTGTATTTGTGTACACAGAGGTAACAAAAGAAAATAGCTTAAGTTGAAGGAGGTAACCTTTGTCCATTTCACAGTATTGTCACTAAAAGTCTGACTACTCCACATCCGTTGAAGTTGCACATCAAGATGTCTGAAATAACTTTCTTCTGCCTGTTCTGACCTTTGTTGTCTCACATTAACTCATCATCCAGCAGCTCCCTGCCTATCTTACTTTAAACTATTCTGTACTCAGCTAAATTACAAATACTGTTTTAGATGAAAATAGCACATAAGTATACATTGAGAAATCCCTGGTGGTTTAATTATCGCTGATTATTTTAGAAGCAGTTTGAAATAGTTTCCAGTTGTGGTTAATTTAGCAATACATTTTCTGTGGTGTGGACATGGCCATAAGTGTTAAAATATTAAACAAGCCTTCATGGGCTTAGAGTTGTTTTAATTGCCAGGTTTCTTTTAGAGCAAAACTAATACAGCAATCCTGTAGTCAAGGATTCTTAGCAAATCGAAACCTTTTTGAGTGTTTGTCCATTTTTAAGCTTATGGTAGAAAAATGAAACCCTCTCTGGAGAAAACTAAAGTTTTAAAATACCCTAATCCTTTCTATATACTCTTCATTTTTGAATTATGTGACATGTTCAGTAAAAGTTGCAAGCAAATACTACTACCGATCCTTAATACGTCTCATGCTTGTTTATACAACGAGAGCAGATTTGAGGAACAAAATGGTACATCGGGTTCAGCTACTGAGTAGATAATCATAATTTTTAGGGAAAAACTATTTGACAGCAGCTTAAAGGATACGAAATATGAGCACTAAACCATGTAAAGGGATTAAACTAGTGTTCTCGAGGAATGGGGTGAACTGCATAAATCTGGAACATGACTGGGAGAAGAAATGTATGCATCCTAATCTCAAACATGAAAATCATGTTCCTTTTTAGATATACATTCCATATTACAAATAACAAACATGTTCTTATAATAGCCACATGGATTTTCTAAGTTCTTTTAAAAATGTAAGTCAAGCATGGTAAGACAAGTCCTTATCATATAATGGAATGGATTAGGTGTGAGTTTAAAAATATTTTTTGTCACATTTCCCGGGTTTTTTTTTCCCTTGTGGATAATAAGTCCTACAAGATGTTTAATGAAAAAAGCGCTCATGAATAAATGTTTTTTAAAATATTGAGTGTGTTATGCCATTCTACTTTGAAGTCAATTCACTCATTAGCATATTAAAGGCTGAGAATTTTGTGACACACTGGAAGCCAACCTTCCTCAAAGTTATTTCAATACAAGATAACCTTTCCAAGCCAAAAATATTATTCCCTTCGAAGTCCCAAATAAGTAGTCATTATGACAAATGCTCAAAAATAAATGTTTTAAAATGTCATCAATTGAAAAAACAAAATCTGCCTAGGTAGAGAACAGAACTGAAGTGAGTTCTCTGCAGTGGCCCACAGTCTTTGGCACACAGAATGAAATCAGAGAAAAATCCTTGGCTGCTGTCAGGAGGAAGTATATTTTCTGTCTGTGTAACAGTCATTGCACTGATGATGGTACATTCCATTTGAACCCACTGAACTCTTTTGTTTTCCCTTCGATGAAGAAGCGATGGTGGTGCCTCCCTCAATGTGTGCTTGTGAGGACTGTATATAGAATTTTTTTAACCTAAAGTGTAGAATTATTTTGTACCTAAAGTGGTACAAAAATTGCTGTGCTTTCCAACTTCAATTTGCTCACAGTCTCCAGCAACCTGAAGTCTTCAGATCAGTTTGGTTTCTCCAGTCTGAAACGATGGTTTGCACATGTGCTACACCTCTCTCATCTCTGAGGACACACTTCTAGCTGTGTTGCTCTTCCAATAACGTTCCTTGCTTCCAGCAATCTTCCTACTTCTTACTGAAAAAATAAGTCTTAAAGAAAGTCCTCAGTGTCCTGCTACGGTGTCTCTAAAACTCACTTACAACTTGCCACTGCTTCCCTTCCTATTGAAATGGTAGTATCTTCCTTCAGGTGCTTCCCTAGGCAGTCACAGGAGGGCTGTATTCCACCCTCTTCAACATTCTCAGAGCTCTAAGCAAATTTTTTTGTCCCAGTCTTATATTTTCATTGAGATTATCTCCTTTTGATTCTTCAGGTTGATGTTTAAAAACAAGTGGTTCTTCCTATCCGATGAGATAGCACCAGAAACATGCAAGATGAGAACAATAAAACATGCTAACTTTTTTTCTGCATATCTCCTTCAGCTACCATCATTTCTCTTTCCTCCCACTGAGAGTCAAATTTTTGTGTTGTCAATTCTCACTTGCCACCTCTCCTTACTATCTACTCACTCTGAATAAATAGACCATCACCTTAGCTCTTGCACACATAGTTTACTCTCAAATTTACTTCTAAATAGCCTCTACTTGTTGTTTGTAAGTGACAACTTTAATATCCTTTGCAAAATACTTTAACAACTGATTTCAAATTTCTTCATTTCTGTGGTTTAAATAACTTATAGTTTACATACACAAGTGATGGCTGTAAGCACTGAGAACAATTGAAAGAAGGAATCTCTAAAACCATTAAATAAAGGAAGATTTTATTTCAAGTTCAATTTAGTAAGTCACACAGTCGTGTCCAGCTCTTTGTGACCCCATAAACCGCAGCATGCCAGGCCTCCCTGTCCATCACCAATTCCCTGGAGCTCACACAAACTCATGTCCATTGAGTCGGTGATGCCATCCAGCCATCTCATCCTCTGTCATCCCCTTCTCCTCCCGCCCTCAGTCTTTCCCAGCATCAGGATCTTTTCCAATGACTCAGCTCTTCGCATCAGGTGGCCAGAATATTAGAGCTTCAGCTTCAACATCAATCCCTCCAATGAACACTCAGGCCTGATCTCCTTTAGGATGAATTGGTTGGATCTCCTTTCATTCCAGGGGACTCTCAGAGTCTTCTCTAAAACCACAGTTCAAAAGCATCATTCTTTTGCCCTCAGCTTTTTTGACAGTCCAACTCTCACATCCATACATGACTACTAGACAAACCATAGCCTTGACTAGACAGACCTTTGTTGACAAAGTAAAGTCTCTGCTTTTCAATATGCTGTCTAGGTTGGTGATAACTTTCCTTCCAAGGAGGAAGCAACTTTTAATTTCATGGCTGCAATCACCATCTGCAGTGATTTTGGAGTAAAGTAATGCTCAAAATTCTCCAAGCCAGGCTTCAGCAGTAGGTGAACCATAAACTCCCTGATGTTCAAGTTGGTTTTAGAAAAGGCAGAGGAACCAGAGATCAAATTGCCAACATCCGCTGGATCATGGANACATTTCAGGATGTCTGGCTCTAGGTGAGTGAGCACACCATCATGATTATCTGGGTCATAAGATCTTTTTTTTGTACAGTTCTGTGTATTATTGCCACTTCTTCTTAATATCTTCTGCTTCTTTTAGGTCCAAACAATTTCTGGCCTTTATTGAGCCCATCTTTTGCATGAAATGTTCCCTTGGTATCTCTGATTGTCTTGAAGAGATCTCTAGTCTTTCCTACTCCATTGTTTTCCTCTATTTGTTTGCATTGATCACTGAGGAAGGCTTACTTATCTCCTTGCTATTCTTTGGAACTCTGCATTCGAATGGGCATATCTTTCCTTTTATCCTTTGCTTCTCTTCTTTTCATATCTATTTGTAAGAACTCCCCAGACAGCTTTTTAAAATTTTTTTTCTTGGGTATAGCCTTGATCCCTGTCTCCTGTACAATATCATGAACCTCTGTCCATAGGTCATCAAGCACTCTGTCTATGAGATCTAGTTCCTTAAATCTGTATCTCACTTCCACTGTATAATCATAAGTGATTTGATTTAGGTCATACCTGAATAGTCTAATGGTTTTCCCTAGTTTCTTCAATTTAAGTCTGAATTTGGCAATAAGGAGTTCATGATCTGAGCCAATGTCAGCTCTTGGTCAACACAAGATGATAATCGTGTTACCTTTCTAAAATGATTGGTTCTTTCCCCTATGGTTCCATCTGAATATCTCCAAAGTCATAAAGTATGATATCTTAACATCTATGTGTATCTCCTCTGTATCTATATAATTTATTGATGAGCCATGAATAAATTAGATACTTTTCAGTGGATTAATGGATGTGAGAGTTGGACTGTGAAGAAGGCTGAGTGCTGAAGAATTGATGCTTTTGAACTGTGGTGTTGGAGAAGACTCTTGAGAGATCCTTGGACTGTAAGGAGATCCAACTGGTCCATCCTAAAGGAGACCAGTCCTGGGTGTTCATTGAAAGGACTGATGCTGAGGCTTAAACTCCAATACTTTGGCCACCTCATGTGAAGAGTTGACTCATTGGAAAAGACCCTGATGCTGGGAGGGATTTGGGGCAGGAGGAGAAGGAGACAACAGAGGATGAGATGGCTGGATGGCATCACCGACTCGATGCACATGTATTTGGGTGAACTCTGGGAGTTGGTCATGGACAGCGTGGCCTGGTGTGCTGTGATTCATGGGGTTGCAAAGAGTCGGACACGACTGAACGACTGAACTGAACTGAGTGGATTTGAATATGCATTGCTTCTCAACTGTCTTAGGTTGGTTTCTTTTTTTAAATAGGTAATACCTTTAAATATAACTAGTTCTTCTATTCACTGTATATATAGTCCATGGAGTTGCAAAGAGTCGGACACAACTGAGCAACTTTCAGTTACATCAAATCTAGACTTAAGAAACCCTTCAACTTTTTATATAAAGACTTCTCATTACATCAGAGAGGTATGTTTAAAGGACCAGGGTGTTTTGAATTAAAGTTCAAATTTTGTCTTTAAGTATTCATTTTATTCCTATTCAGAATACTCTTAATATAAGGGAATTACTTGGATAATTTTCCTATTGTATTTTTTAAAACTCACTGAATTTGAAATGAAAATTATTTTAATTACCATGACAGAAAAATCAATATATTATTTCTTTCCGGTAGTTTGTTTCATATGAGTTCATTTAAGAAGTGAAATTACATCAGATATAACATAGGCACATTGTACAGTTTTAGCATGTAAGTGGTAGCTCAAGTCATAATGGTAGCTCTATTTCACAAGCTTTATTTTAAAACAAAGTAGTCTCTCTACAAAGAGAAAAGGGTACTAAAAATAGATTCTTAGTTTTCTACCTGTTCTCCTTCCTAGTCTTAGTTCTTATGTTTTGTCTTTTTCATTCCCTTTTGTTGATTATTTTATTTTTTAAATTAATTTATTTTAATTGGTGGCTAATTACTTTACAATATTGTGGTGGTTTTTGCCATATATCGACATGCATCAGTCACGGGTGTACATGTGTTCCCCATCCCGAACCTCTGTCCCCATCCCATCCCACTGGGTTGTCCCAGTGTACCAGACTTGAGTACCCTGTTTCATGCATTGAACTTGGACTGGTGATTTCACATATGGTAATATATATGTTTCAATGCTAATCTCTCATATCATCCCACCCTCGTCTTCTCCCACAGAGTCCAAAAATTTGTTGTTTATATCTGTGTTTCTTTTGCTGTCTTGCATATAGGGTCGTCATCACCATTTTCTAAATTCCATATATATGCATTAATATACTGTATTGGTGTTTTTCTTTCTGACTTGCTTCACTCTGTATAAAAGACTCCAGTTTCATCTACTTCATTACAGCTGATTCAAATGATTATATTATTTTAATTTAAACTCTGTTTCCAAAATTCTTACCTCCGAAGACAGTTGTTGAGATGGGGGAAATAAAGTTGTTGGACTGGGTAACATTTTACAGACTATACTAAATATTTCACAAGTTACATGGATACATTTTATTTAATAATTTTTAAAGCATTATTTCATTTAATTCTCACAGCATTCCTTGAATACAAACAATAATATTATATGCCCTGAATCTTACAGTGGAAGAAACAGATTTAGATTTGTAAACAAAATAACACATGCGATTATAGTTAATAAGGGACTTATAATTGAAACACGATTTCTAATTCTGTCTTAATGCAGTCTTAAATTTCATGTTTTGATTTCTCTGTAGGGATAAATGACATGAATCTAAAGCTTTAGATTATCCAAAATTCATTTAAATTTGGCTTTAGAATGTTTTCTGTTTGGTCACTATTAAAATTAATTTGTGGTTTGAGTGTGCAGCAAATGAAGGTGAAAGATTGGTGTAACAATGAGAGCCTTTAAGAATAAAATCCAGCGCATTTAAATGATAGTGAGCCCCCCTTAAGTATACTGTTGGAGATAATTGAGAGTTCATTATAAAAGTCTAAAACAGTTCTGTCCGATGTGATAGTGTGAGACAGATCCTATAAATATTGCAGGTAATGAGATCTAATCATTAGCAATAATTAAAGATTCATATTAGCAGATTTTAGAAATTATTTTCAGGTGATTAGACTCAGATTAATGTTAAACATAAGCTATTTACATAATAGTATATAACAGTAGTAATTATAGTAATAATACTATATATATTATATATATAGTAATTAATCAAAACATAAAATTGATACTAATACTACTAGTCATTTCTACAGATTTATGTTTATACATTAGAAAAGAACCTTATATTCTTATACTTTCAAACTTTTCCTAGTTGTTATTAATAGATCCCTTATCTAAAAAGATCAAATTTCTTTCTTCTGAAAATAGACACTCCTTTTATCATAAATTAAATACAAACTCATACTTGCTCATTCTTGTTCACATTAATAAAACTAGTGGTATAAATAAATAGGTGACATTTGTCATCATTATATGTCTTCATATTTGGTTATATAAAAATAGTTATTTTCAAAGCAATCATAAAAGAATATTGAACTATGAAATAAAGGAGTGAAGAAGAATCTGTGCCTGTTTTTTGTGGAGTAAAAGCTTTCTATAGTTCCTAATTTATGATTCTAAGAATCAGCTGACTTTGAGATGGTTATGCATTCTTTGGCAAAACAAATCTGAAAGCTTTCACTAATTCTGTCATTTATTCTCACTGTTTTCATTGTGCACTAAAAAGGATTAAAAGTACAAAACTGTATTCTGGAAGATTGACAGACTGTCTAGGCATATGCCACATTAGTTCCACAGTCAAATGTGTTTTGCACAACGCAAGGTACACATTGTTTTTCAGGGCAACAAAATAAGTCACACACCATTCCATACTGTCCAAACAACCTTCTTTCAAGCCAGGAAGATGAAAGAACTAAAGGGCAGTTCCAAATACAGTAAGATAAAGAAAATGAGGCCAGATATGAGGAGGCAATGGCAACCCACTCCAGTACTCTTGCCTGGAAAATCCCATGGATGGAGGAGCCTGGTAGGCTGCAGTCCATGGGGTCACTAAGGGTCGGACACGACTGAGCGACTTCCCTTTCACTTTTCACTTTCATGCATTGGAGAAGGAAATGGCAACCGGCTCCAGTGTTCTTGCCTGGAGAATCCCAGGGACGGGGGAGCCTGGAGGGCTGCCGTCTATAGGGTCGCACAGGGTCAGACAGGACTGAAGCGACTTAGCAGCAGCAGCAGCATGAGACAGTAGGAGAAAAGGAAGTTGAAAGAGCAAGATGGCAGGAACAGAGAGTCTGAGATGGAACCTTGAGACTACCGAATTGCTGTTCTCAATCTCATCTACTTATGGTCCCTGAATTTAGGAGCAAATTTGGAAGGAGATGAAAGTATTCTAAGCTTGGAAATAATTGAGCTCCTGATAGTAATTGTGGAACCACATATTCAGTGTGAATAGTAATTTGCTTATTTGACAAGATTTGAGTTTGCTCTATTCATGTATAAAATCAGAGTGAAACATTTTATAAATGCCAAGTCACATTGTTATAAATTCCATATAAACCATAGGCATTTACATTTGGTCCTCCATATCCAGGGATAATCATGGATACAACCAACCATGAAATGNAGTCATAATGGTAGCTCTATTTCACAAGCTTTATTTTAAAACAAAGTAGTCTCTCTACAAAGAGAAAAGGGTACTAAAAATAGATTCTTAGTTTTCTACCTGTTCTCCTTCCTAGTCTTAGTTCTTATGTTTTGTCTTTTTCATTCCCTTTTGTTGATTATTTTATTTTTTAAATTAATTTATTTTAATTGGTGGCTAATTACTTTACAATATTGTGGTGGTTTTTGCCATATATCGACATGCATCAGTCACGGGTGTACATGTGTTCCCCATCCCGAACCTCTGTCCCCATCCCATCCCACTGGGTTGTCCCAGTGTACCAGCCTTGAGTACCCTGTTTCATGCATTGAACTTGGACTGGTGATTTCACATATGGTAATATATATGTTTCAATGCTAATCTCTCATATCATCCCACCCTCGTCTTCTCCCACAGAGTCCAAAAATTTGTTGTTTATATCTGTGTTTCTTTTGCTGTCTTGCATATAGGGTCGTCATCACCATTTTCTAAATTCCATATATATGCATTAATATACTGTATTGGTGTTTTTCTTTCTGACTTGCTTCACTCTGTATAAAAGACTCCAGTTTCATCTACTTCATTACAGCTGATTCAAATGATTATATTATTTTAATTTAAACTCTGTTTCCAAAATTCTTACCTCCGAAGACAGTTGTTGAGATGGGGGAAATAAAATTGTTGGACTGGGTAACATTTTACAGACTATACTAAATATTTCACAAGTTACATGGATACATTTTATTTAATAATTTTTAAAGCATTATCTCATTTAATTCTCACAGCATTCCTTGAAAACAAACAATAATATTATATGCCCTGAATCTTACAGTGGAAGAAACAGATTTAGATTTGTAAACAAAATAACACATGCGATTATAGTTAATAAGGGACTTATAATTGAAACACGATTTCTAATTCTGTCTTAATGCAGTCTTAAATTTCATGTTTTGATTTCTCTGTAGGGATAAATGACATGAATCTAAAGCTCTAGATTATCCAAAATTCATTTAAATTTGGCTTTAGAATGTTTTCTGTTTGGTCACTATTAAAATTAATTTGTGGTTTGAGTGTGCAGCAAATGAAGGTGAAAGATTGGTGTAACAATGAGAGCCTTTAAGAATAAAATCCAGCGCATTTAAATGATAGTGAGCCCCCCTTAAGTATACTGTTGGAGATAATTGAGAGTTCATTATAAAAGTCTAAAACAGTTCTGTCCGATGTGATAGTGTGAGACAGATCCTATAAATATTGCAGGTAATGAGATCTAATCATTAGCAATAATTAAAGATTCATATTAGCAGATTTTAGAAATTATTTTCAGGTGATTAGACTCAGATTAATGTTAAACATAAGCTATTTACATAATAGTATATAACAGTAGTAATTATAGTAATAATACTATATATATTATATATATAGTAATTAATCAAAACATAAAATTGATACTAATACTACTAGTCATTTCTACAGATTTATGTTTATACATTAGAAAAGAACCTTATATTCTTATACTTTCAAACTTTTCCTAGTTGTTATTAATAGATCCCTTATCTAAAAAGATCAAATTTCTTTCTTCTGAAAATAGACACTCCTTTTATCATAAATTAAATACAAACTCATACTTGCTCATTCTTGTTCACATTAATAAAACTAGTGGTATAAATAAATAGGTGACATTTGTCATCATTATATGTCTTCATATTTGGTTATATAAAAATAGTTATTTTCAAAGCAATCATAAAAGAATATTGAACTATGAAATAAAGGAGTGAAGAAGAATCTGTGCCTGTTTTTTGTGGAGTAAAAGCTTTCTATAGTTCCTAATTTATGATTCTAAGAATCAGCTGACTTTGAGATGGTTATGCATTCTTTGGCAAAACAAATCTGAAAGCTTTCACTAATTCTGTCATTTATTCTCACTGTTTTCATTGTGCACTAAAAAGGATTAAAAGTACAAAACTGTATTCTGGAAGATTGACAGACTGTCTAGGCATATGCCACATTAGTTCCACAGTCAAATGTGTTTTGCACAACGCAAGGTACACATTGTTTTTCAGGGCAACAAAATAAGTCACACACCATTCCATACTGTCCAAACAACCTTCTTTCAAGCCAGGAAGATGAAAGAACTAAAGGGCAGTTCCAAATACAGTAAGATAAAGAAAATGAGGCCAGATATGAGGAGGCAATGGCAACCCACTCCAGTACTCTTGCCTGGAAAATCCCATGGATGGAGGAGCCTGGTAGGCTGCAGTCCATGGGGTCACTAAGGGTCGGACACGACTGAGCGACTTCCCTTTCACTTTTCACTTTCATGCATTGGAGAAGGAAATGGCAACCGGCTCCAGTGTTCTTGCCTGGAGAATCCCAGGGACGGGGGAGCCTGGAGGGCTGCCGTCTATAGGGTCGCACAGGGTCAGACAGGACTGAAGCGACTTAGCAGCAGCAGCAGCATGAGACAGTAGGAGAAAAGGAAGTTGAAAGAGCAAGATGGCAGGAACAGAGAGTCTGAGATGGAACCTTGAGACTACCGAATTGCTGTTCTCAATCTCATCTACTTATGGTCCCTGAATTTAGGAGCAAATTTGGAAGGAGATGAAAGTATTCTAAGCTTGGAAATAATTGAGCTCCTGATAGTAATTGTGGAACCACATATTCAGTGTGAATAGTAATTTGCTTATTTGACAAGATTTGAGTTTGCTCTATTCATGTATAAAATCAGAGTGAAACATTTTATAAATGCCAAGTCACATTGTTATAAATTCCATATAAACCATAGGCATTTACATTTGGTCCTCCATATCCAGGGATAATCATGGATACAACCAACCATGAAATGAAAATATTTTGGGGAAAACTTCTAGAAAGTTTTAAAAATAAAAACTTGAATTTCCTACATGCCAGCAGCTGTTTACCCATTTCCATTGTGCTAAGTTTTTATTTATTTATTTTTTATTGAAGTATATCTGACTCACAGCTTTGTGTTACTTTCAGGTGTAGAGCAAAGTGATTTAGTTATATATGAGTACACATATATATTATTTTCCAGATTTTTTTCCATTATAAGTTAATGACTTTACTTCCCTGTGCTATAAAATAGGTTCTTGCTGTTTATCTTTTTTTTATGCATACTAGTGTATGCTTGTTAATTTCAAACTCCTAAATTATCCCTCCCCCAGTTTCCCCTTTGATAACCATGTTTGATTTCAATGTTTGCGAGTGTTTTTGATTTTGTAAATAAGTTCATTAGTAATAAGTAACCTAGAGATGGCTTAAAGCATTTGGGGGGATGTACATAGATTATATGCATATACAGTACCATTTACTATAAAGGTCTTGAACATCCATGGCGTTTGTATCCATGGGCAGGGAGGGTTCTAGGACAGTCACCTGGGGAAAAGAGGGACTGCTATGCCTAATTAAGCATAGGTCATTTATGGCAAATTACCACTTTCTCATGTCATCAAAACTCAGAAAAATGACTGAAAAGAATGTGAGGAAAGCCCACATATTTTGGTTTGCATTTTGCTTATGCTATAAGGAAAATACTTTTTCCCACTAATCTTCTTATACAGGAGCTTTTTAAGCCAGTGCTTTTTAGGTGATGGTTTTGAGGACTTGGTCTTCATGATGAGAGATGATGGGGAAGAACGTTTTCGATCTTGGCAGAATCCTGATTGGCTCCTCAGTAGTGAGTATTAGACAGACATCAGGACAGGGAGAGGTCATTCAGACAAAAGGAGATGTACAAAAGTGTTCAGTTCAGTTCAGTTAAGTCGCTCAGTCGACTCTTTGTGACCCCATGAATCGCAGCACGCCAGGCCTCCCTGTCCATCACCAACTCCCAAAGTTCACTCAAACTCATGTCCATCAAGTCAGTGATGCCATCCAGCCATCTCGTCCTCTGTTGTCCTCTTCTCTACCTGTCCTCAATCCCTCCCAGCATCCGGGTCTTTTCCAATGAGTCAACTCTTCACATGAGGTGGCCAAAGTATTGGAATTTCAGCTTTAGCATCAGCCCTTCCAATGAACACCCAGGTCTGATCTCCCTTAGAATGGACCGATTGGATCTTCTTGCAGTCCAAGGGACTCTCAAGAGACTTCTCCAGCACCACAGTTCAAAAGCATCAATTCTTTGGCACTCAGCTTCACAGTCCAGCTCTCACATCCATACATGACCACTGGAAAAACCATAGCCTTGACTAGACATTACTTTAAGTAATGTCTCTGCTTTTTAATATGCTAACTAGATTGGTCATAACTTTCTTTCCAAGGAGTAAGCATCACTCACAAAACCTTATTAACTATTTTGCTTGTGACTAACTCTGATCCAAGTTACAGAGAAATAAAAAATTCTTCTAAAACCTACCCCCAAATCATGTATATTTTCTAACTATATCAGCTTGCAGTTAAGTTTCCTGTCATGATCTGACTGTATAACTCATTAATTTTCTGAAATAAGATACTATTCCTTTTTGTCCAGAATGGTTTTAAAAACTAGCATTTTCTTTTGAGAAAAGCACCTACTTGGATTTTGGAAATAAAGACAATAATGAATATTTTTTAATATTAGTCTAAAGAAATGAACATCTGATTCCCTGAGAAAAATAATATTAAGCATACCCATTTTACAAAAGAAGTAAAAGTGTTAAGAGAAATAACCTATATAAACTGTCTGTGATTATTCAGACTTTAATTTGTATGCTTTTCATTTGGTGAATTATTCATATGCTTTTATTCTCTCTTTTTTAATCTAAATGCCTACTTTTCTCTATTTTTCATACCTGCCAGAAAAAAAAGTAGATTAAAAATGCAGAAACAGAAGAAAACACCCAAATCATAACAATGTCTGTTTTCTCTTTAGTATTCAAAATAATTGTTTTTAGAATAGAAAGTTAAACAAAAAACTAGCATATAGGAAGTAAAATTACTAGGAAAGATTAGAGAGTTCCGGGCAGCTAACTTTAAGTGTTTTAATTGATTGTCTCTTGTTTCAAATAGATTTTAGTCTACAGTACTAATACTTAGGGCTCTTTTGTTTGCTGTTTTAAACATGTATCTATTAATAGCTATAAAGTTGATATATCTCTATAAGTAGAAACAAGTGGATAATAGAAANGATGCCATGATCTTCGTTTTCTGAATGTTGAGCTTTAAGCCAACTTTTTCACTCTCTTCTTTCATTTTCTTCAAGAGGCTCTTTAGTTTTTCTTCACTTTCTGCCATAAGGGTGGTGTCATCTGCATATCTGAGGGTATTGATATTTCTCCCGGCAATCTTGATTCCAGCTTGTGTTTCTTCCAGTCCAGCGTTTCTCATGATGTACTCTGCATATAAGTTAAATAAGCAGGGTGACAATATACAGCCGTGACACACTCCTTTTCCTATTTGGAACCAGTCTGTTGTTCCATGTCCAGTTATAACTGTTGCTTCCTGACCTGCATACAGATTTCTCAAGAGGCAGGTCAGATGGTCTAATATTCCCATCTCTCTCACTTTACTAGCATAGGATTGTGCATTAGTTTGAGCATTCTTTGGCATTGCTTCTCTTTGGGATTGGAATGAAAATTGACCTTTTTCAGTCCTATGGGCACTGCTGAGTTTCCAAATTAGCTGACATATTGAGTGCAGCACTTTGACAGCATCATCTTCCAGGATTTGAAATAGCTCAACTGGAATTCCATCACCTCCACTAGCTTTTTTCATAGTGATGCTTCCTAAGGCCCACTTAACTTCACATTTCAGGATGTCTGGCTCTAGGTGAGTGAGCACACCATCATGATTATCTGGGTCATAAGATCTTTTTTTTGTACAGTTCTGTGTATTATTGCCACTTCTTCTTAATATCTTCTGCTTCTTTTAGGTCCAAACAATTTCTGGCCTTTATTGAGCCCATCTTTTGCATGAAATGTTCCCTTGGTATCTCTGATTGTCTTGAAGAGATCTCTAGTCTTTCCTACTCCATTGTTTTCCTCTATTTGTTTGCATTGATCACTGAGGAAGGCTTACTTATCTCCTTGCTATTCTTTGGAACTCTGCATTCGAATGGGCATATCTTTCCTTTTATCCTTTGCTTCTCTTCTTTTCATATCTGTTTGTAAGAACTCCCCAGACAGCTTTTTAAAATTTTTTTCTTGGGTATAGCCTTGATCCCTGTCTCCTGTACAATATCATGAACCTCTGTCCATAGGTCATCAAGCACTCTGTCTATGAGATCTAGTTCCTTAAATCTGTATCTCACTTCCACTGTATAATCATAAGTGATTTGATTTAGGTCATACCTGAATAGTCTAATGGTTTTCCCTAGTTTCTTCAATTTAAGTCTGAATTTGGCAATAAGGAGTTCATGATCTGAGCCAATGTCAGCTCTTGGTCAACACAAGATGATAATCGTGTTACCTTTCTAAAATGATTGGTTCTTTCCCCTATGGTTCCATCTGAATATCTCCAAAGTCATAAAGTATGATATCTTAACATCTATGTGTATCTCCTCTGTATCTATATAATTTATTGATGAGCCATGAATAAATTAGATACTTTTCAGTGGATTAATGGATGTGAGAGTTGGACTGTGAAGAAGGCTGAGTGCTGAAGAATTGATGCTTTTGAACTGTGGTGTTGGAGAAGACTCTTGAGAGATCCTTGGACTGTAAGGAGATCCAACTGGTCCATCCTAAAGGAGACCAGTCCTGGGTGTTCATTGAAAGGACTGATGCTGAGGCTTAAACTCCAATACTTTGGCCACCTCATGTGAAGAGTTGACTCATTGGAAAAGACCCTGATGCTGGGAGGGATTTGGGGCAGGAGGAGAAGGAGACAACAGAGGATGAGATGGCTGGATGGCATCACCGACTCGATGCACATGTATTTGGGTGAACTCTGGGAGTTGGTCATGGACAGCGTGGCCTGGTGTGCTGTGATTCATGGGGTTGCAAAGAGTCGGACACGACTGAACGACTGAACTGAACTGAGTGGATTTGAATATGCATTGCTTCTCAACTGTCTTAGGTTGGTTTCTTTTTTTAAATAGGTAATACCTTTAAATATAACTAGTTCTTCTATTCACTGTATATATAGTCCATGGAGTTGCAAAGAGTCGGACACAACTGAGCAACTTTCAGTTACATCAAATCTAGACTTAAGAAACCCTTCAACTTTTTATATAAAGACTTCTCATTACATCAGAGAGGTATGTTTAAAGGACCAGGGTGTTTTGAATTAAAGTTCAAATTTTGTCTTTAAGTATTCATTTTATTCCTATTCAGAATACTCTTAATATAAGGGAATTACTTGGATAATTTTCCTATTGTATTTTTTAAAACTCACTGAATTTGAAATGAAAATTATTTTAATTACCATGACAGAAAAATCAATATATTATTTCTTTCCGGTAGTTTGTTTCATATGAGTTCATTTAAGAAGTGAAATTACATCAGATATAACATAGGCACATTGTACAGTTTTAGCATGTAAGTGGTAGCTCAAGTCATAATGGTAGCTCTATTTCACAAGCTTTATTTTAAAACAAAGTAGTCTCTCTACAAAGAGAAAAGGGTACTAAAAATAGATTCTTAGTTTTCTACCTGTTCTCCTTCCTAGTCTTAGTTCTTATGTTTTGTCTTTTTCATTCCCTTTTGTTGATTATTTTATTTTTTAAATTAATTTATTTTAATTGGTGGCTAATTACTTTACAATATTGTGGTGGTTTTTGCCATATATCGACATGCATCAGTCACGGGTGTACATGTGTTCCCCATCCCGAACCTCTGTCCCCATCCCATCCCACTGGGTTGTCCCAGTGTACCAGCCTTGAGTACCCTGTTTCATGCATTGAACTTGGACTGGTGATTTCACATATGGTAATATATATGTTTCAATGCTAATCTCTCATATCATCCCACCCTCGTCTTCTCCCACAGAGTCCAAAAATTTGTTGTTTATATCTGTGTTTCTTTTGCTGTCTTGCATATAGGGTCGTCATCACCATTTTCTAAATTCCATATATATGCATTAATATACTGTATTGGTGTTTTTCTTTCTGACTTGCTTCACTCTGTATAAAAGACTCCAGTTTCATCTACTTCATTACAGCTGATTCAAATGATTATATTATTTTAATTTAAACTCTGTTTCCAAAATTCTTACCTCCGAAGACAGTTGTTGAGATGGGGGAAATAAAATTGTTGGACTGGGTAACATTTTACAGACTATACTAAATATTTCACAAGTTACATGGATACATTTTATTTAATAATTTTTAAAGCATTATCTCATTTAATTCTCACAGCATTCCTTGAAAACAAACAATAATATTATATGCCCTGAATCTTACAGTGGAAGAAACAGATTTAGATTTGTAAACAAAATAACACATGCGATTATAGTTAATAAGGGACTTATAATTGAAACACGATTTCTAATTCTGTCTTAATGCAGTCTTAAATTTCATGTTTTGATTTCTCTGTAGGGATAAATGACATGAATCTAAAGCTCTAGATTATCCAAAATTCATTTAAATTTGGCTTTAGAATGTTTTCTGTTTGGTCACTATTAAAATTAATTTGTGGTTTGAGTGTGCAGCAAATGAAGGTGAAAGATTGGTGTAACAATGAGAGCCTTTAAGAATAAAATCCAGCGCATTTAAATGATAGTGAGCCCCCCTTAAGTATACTGTTGGAGATAATTGAGAGTTCATTATAAAAGTCTAAAACAGTTCTGTCCGATGTGATAGTGTGAGACAGATCCTATAAATATTGCAGGTAATGAGATCTAATCATTAGCAATAATTAAAGATTCATATTAGCAGATTTTAGAAATTATTTTCAGGTGATTAGACTCAGATTAATGTTAAACATAAGCTATTTACATAATAGTATATAACAGTAGTAATTATAGTAATAATACTATATATATTATATATATAGTAATTAATCAAAACATAAAATTGATACTAATACTACTAGTCATTTCTACAGATTTATGTTTATACATTAGAAAAGAACCTTATATTCTTATACTTTCAAACTTTTCCTAGTTGTTATTAATAGATCCCTTATCTAAAAAGATCAAATTTCTTTCTTCTGAAAATAGACACTCCTTTTATCATAAATTAAATACAAACTCATACTTGCTCATTCTTGTTCACATTAATAAAACTAGTGGTATAAATAAATAGGTGACATTTGTCATCATTATATGTCTTCATATTTGGTTATATAAAAATAGTTATTTTCAAAGCAATCATAAAAGAATATTGAACTATGAAATAAAGGAGTGAAGAAGAATCTGTGCCTGTTTTTTGTGGAGTAAAAGCTTTCTATAGTTCCTAATTTATGATTCTAAGAATCAGCTGACTTTGAGATGGTTATGCATTCTTTGGCAAAACAAATCTGAAAGCTTTCACTAATTCTGTCATTTATTCTCACTGTTTTCATTGTGCACTAAAAAGGATTAAAAGTACAAAACTGTATTCTGGAAGATTGACAGACTGTCTAGGCATATGCCACATTAGTTCCACAGTCAAATGTGTTTTGCACAACGCAAGGTACACATTGTTTTTCAGGGCAACAAAATAAGTCACACACCATTCCATACTGTCCAAACAACCTTCTTTCAAGCCAGGAAGATGAAAGAACTAAAGGGCAGTTCCAAATACAGTAAGATAAAGAAAATGAGGCCAGATATGAGGAGGCAATGGCAACCCACTCCAGTACTCTTGCCTGGAAAATCCCATGGATGGAGGAGCCTGGTAGGCTGCAGTCCATGGGGTCACTAAGGGTCGGACACGACTGAGCGACTTCCCTTTCACTTTTCACTTTCATGCATTGGAGAAGGAAATGGCAACCGGCTCCAGTGTTCTTGCCTGGAGAATCCCAGGGACGGGGGAGCCTGGAGGGCTGCCGTCTATAGGGTCGCACAGGGTCAGACAGGACTGAAGCGACTTAGCAGCAGCAGCAGCATGAGACAGTAGGAGAAAAGGAAGTTGAAAGAGCAAGATGGCAGGAACAGAGAGTCTGAGATGGAACCTTGAGACTACCGAATTGCTGTTCTCAATCTCATCTACTTATGGTCCCTGAATTTAGGAGCAAATTTGGAAGGAGATGAAAGTATTCTAAGCTTGGAAATAATTGAGCTCCTGATAGTAATTGTGGAACCACATATTCAGTGTGAATAGTAATTTGCTTATTTGACAAGATTTGAGTTTGCTCTATTCATGTATAAAATCAGAGTGAAACATTTTATAAATGCCAAGTCACATTGTTATAAATTCCATATAAACCATAGGCATTTACATTTGGTCCTCCATATCCAGGGATAATCATGGATACAACCAACCATGAAATGAAAATATTTTGGGGAAAACTTCTAGAAAGTTTTAAAAATAAAAACTTGAATTTCCTACATGCCAGCAGCTGTTTACCCAACATTTCCATTGTGCTAAGTTTTTATTTATTTATTTTTTATTGAAGTATATCTGACTCACAGCTTTGTGTTACTTTCAGGTGTAGAGCAAAGTGATTTAGTTATATATGAGTACACATATATATTATTTTCCAGATTCTTTTCCATTATAAGTTACTCACTTTACTTCTCTGTGCTATAAAATAGGTTCTTGCTGTTTATCTTTTTTAATGCATACTAGTATGCTTGTTAATTTCAAACTCCTAAATTATCCCTCCCCCAGTTTCCCCTTTGATAACCATGTTTGATTTCAATGTTTGTGAGTGTTTTTGATTTTGTAAATAAGTTCATTAGTAATAAGTAACCTAGAGATGGCTTAAAGCATTTGGGGGGATGTGCATAGATTATATGCATATACAGTACCATTTACTATAAAGGTCTTGAACATCCATGGCGTTTGTATCCATGGGCAGGGAGGGTTCTAGGACAGTCACCTGGGGAAAAGAGGGACTGCTATGCCTAATTAAGCATAGGTCATTTATGGCAAATTACCACTTTCTCATGTCATCAAAACTCAGAAAAATGACTGAAAAGAATGTGAGGAAAGCCCACATATTTTGGTTTGCATTTTGCTTATGCTATAAGGAAAATACTTTTTCCCACTAATCTTCTTATACAGGAGCTTTTTAGCCAGTGCTTTTTAGGTGATGGTTTTGAGGACTTGATCTTCATGATGAGAGATGATGGGGAAGAACGTTTTCGATCTTGGCAGAATCCTGATTGGCTCCTCAGTAGTGAGTATTAGACAGACATCAGGACAGGGAGAGGTCATTCAGACAAAAGGAGATGTACAAAAGTGTTCAGTTCAGTTCAGTTAAGTCGCTCAGTCGACTCTTTGTGACCCCATGAATCGCAGCACGCCAGGCCTCCCTGTCCATCACCAACTCCCAAAGTTCACTCAAACTCATGTCCATCAAGTCAGTGATGCCATCCAGCCATCTCGTCCTCTGTTGTCCTCTTCTCTACCTGTCCTCAATCCCTCCCAGCATCCGGGTCTTTTCCAATGAGTCAACTCTTCACATGAGGTGGCCAAAGTATTGGAATTTCAGCTTTAGCATCAGCCCTTCCAATGAACACCCAGGTCTGATCTCCCTTAGAATGGACCGATTGGATCTTCTTGCAGTCCAAGGGACTCTCAAGAGTCTTCTCCAGCACCACAGTTCAAAAGCATCAATTCTTTGGCACTCAGCTTCACAGTCCAACTCTCACATCCATACATGACCACTGGAAAAACCATAGCCTTGACTAGACATTACTTTAAATAATGTCTCTGCTTTTTAATATGCTAACTAGATTGGTCATAACTTTCTTTCCAAGGAGTAAGCATCACTCACAAAACCTTATTAACTATTTTGCTTGTGACTAACTCTGATCCAAGTTACAGAGAAATAAAAAATTCTTCTAAAACCTACCCCCAAATCATGTATATTTTCTAACTATATCAGCTTGCAGTTAAGTTTCCTGTCATGATCTGACTGTATAACTCATTAATTTTCTGAAATAAGCAACTATTCCTTTTTCTCCAGAATGATTTTAAAAACTAGCATTTTCTTTTGAGAAAAGCACCTACTTGGATTTTGGAGATAAAGACAATAATGAATATTTTTTAATATTAGTCTAAAGAAATGAACATCTGATTCCCTGAGAAAAATAATATTAAGCATACCCATTTTACAAAAGAAGTAAAAGTGTTAAGAGAAATAACCTATATAAACTGTCTGTGATTATTCAGACTTTAATTTGTATGCTTTTCATTTGGTGAATTATTCATATGCTTTTATTCTCTCTTTTTTAATCTAAATGCCTACTTTTCTCTATTTTTCATACCTCCCAGAAAAAAAGTAGATTAAAAATGCAGAAACAGAAGAAAACACCCAAATCATAACAATGTCTGTTTTCTCTTTAGTATTCAAAATAATTGTTTTTAGAATAGAAAGTTAAACAAAAAACTAGCATATAGGAAGTAAAATTACTAGGAAAGATTAGAGAGTTCCGGGCAGCTAACTTTAANAAGTAGATTAAAAATGCAGAAACAGAAGAAAACACCCAAATCATAACAATGTCTGTTTTCTCTTTAGTATTCAAAATAATTGTTTTTAGAATCGAAAGTTAAAAAAAAAAAAACTAGCATATAGGAAGTAAAATTACTAGGAAAGATTAGAGAGTTCTGGGCAGATATTTTAAGTGTTTTAATTGATTGTCTCTTGTTTCAAATAGATTTTAGTCTAGAGTACTAATACTTAGGGCTCTTTTGTTTGCTGTTTTAAACATGTATCTATTAATAGCTATAAACTTGATATATCTCTATAAGTAGAAACAAGTAGATAATAGAATATTTGAGGAAACCTTGTAATTCCAACAAATCTAGGTTACCTGCAAGTTGGAAGATGGGCTGATCACCTTTAATGATCACCTGTGACAGCCATATGGAAAGAAGGTCCCTTGGAATAAGGCAGGATGGTAGATTGGATACAAATTACAGTTCTTAGGCAGAGTAGATCCGCCTTCTCCTGAAAGACAGTAATTTAAGATGATCCTACTAAAATGTAATGAGATGGTAATGAAGCATAGTAAATAAAAAGTGATACAAGATGTCTTATGACAAGAATTTGATGGTCTTATGTGCTAAGGGGCGGGGTGTGGTACAAAGGTAAGAGTGAAGAAGAAAGATTTTACTTTTGAATTATAAGTCAAACCTCCCACTCTTTCAGTCTTTTCCAAGAGGCTACCTGTGTAGCCTGAAGAGATAGAAAAACCCTAAATAGTTGCAGAGATCCAAACTGAGTGCCTGAAGTGCTCACTGAGTCTCTTTTTCAGTGGTTCTTCCTACCTTCTTAATTTACAACTTTCTGCATCTTAGGATCAAAAAAGTCCTTGAAGAGAAAACCATTGCTAAGTATTGGACTTATGTCCCTGTGCCTTTCTTCTTTCCAGAATCCCTGCTGCTCAGTTTTTGTTTTCTTTGGTAGCCATGAACTACAGTTCATTATTTATAAATATTTATTGATTATCTACTACATACCAAGTACTGGACTAGAAGCTAGGTAAGAACTGAAAACAAAAACAGATGTGGTCTCTGCCTTAATGCAATTTAAAATCTAAGAGAAGACAGACATAATCAAATAGTTGCTTAAATACAAGCAGAACTGAAATTGAGATAAGTAAAAGGAACTACATGCTGCAAAACCATGTATTAGGTAAAACTGACTTTGCTACAGAGATCAGGAGATGGCACTTTAATTAAGAATGAGTAAGGGGAGGAGAGTGAGGAGCATGCCTGGAAGAGGGCACAGGTGCTAAAACTGTGTGCCCCATGGAGAGAGTAAGAGATGGAGAGGCGACCTGTGTTCCTAAAACGAGATAGAACTTTGGGATATTCAATGTGTGATACGTAAGATAATACTGGAGGCCAGTTCATGCAGTGCCTTTTAAGCCAAGCTAGGAAGCTTTGTCTTCGTCATCCTCAGCGCAAGAGAGGTCTTTGAAAGATTCCAAGCAAGGGGATAATACAGTGAGAAATTCTTATTGGAAACAATGACCTGTATTTCATTAAGTATTATAATATCAGTTTTGCTGTTGAAGAGTCTAAAATTCGGAAAGATTATCAGATATTCATGATCATAGCCCACTCACACCTCTTTCTTGGCTTAGTGATCCTCTTTTTAACCCAAGTTGCTTTCTGTGAAATAAGAGCACACATGGAAAGGGCTTAAAGGTAAACACTGCTGGTTCAGTTTGATGAGCCCTGGAGGAGAGAGTTCAGTCTTAAGCTCTGTATTTTCAAACTAGAATAAAAAAGTCCAGACTGGTGGAGAAATTGATGTTATGGCATATGAGGAGTAGCTGAAGAAACTAGGTAACTTTCTACTAAAGAAGAGAAAGGTGAGTGGTTGGATCATGCCAATAATCTTCAGATATTAAAGAATACAAATTTACTCTACAGGGCTCCATAGAGCTAACCAAGGCCAGTGGGATTGATGTACAGGTAAGTACATTATAGGTTCTTAGAAGAATTCTCTGGGATGGGTGTTGTCAAACTCTAGGACTGTAGTAGAATTTTTCTATTATGTAGAATATATGAGCAGAGCTTGATTGCTACTTGTGAATTACATTACAGGAAAATATTATCCTTGGAGCAGATAAATGAACCCTGTGACACCTAATAGTTCTCCCAATTCAATTCTGTGATTCCCTGATATATGAATAATTAAATGTAGTATTTTGAATTTAAAATAAAACTTTAATTTTTTNTTAATTAAGAATGAGTAAGGGGAGGAGAGTGAGGAGCATGCCTGGAAGAGGGCACAGGTGCTAAAACTGTGTGCCCCATGGAGAGAGTAAGAGATGGAGAGGCGACCCGTGTTCCTAAAACGAGATAGAACTTTGGGATATTCAATGTGTGATACGTAAGATAATACTGGAGGCCAGTTCATGCAGTGCCTTTTAAGCCAAGCTAGGAAGCTTTGTCTTCGTCATCCTCAGCGC
Organism: Raphicerus campestris; assembly: GCA_006410735.1. Lineage (NCBI taxonomy): Eukaryota > Metazoa > Chordata > Mammalia > Artiodactyla > Bovidae > Raphicerus > Raphicerus campestris. The sequence continues at coordinate 5,768 of SJYW01030636.1, read as the reverse complement.
AAGAGAGGTCTTTGAAAGATTCCAAGCAAGGGGATAATACAGTGAGAAATTCTTATTGGAAACAATGACCTGTATTTCATTAAGTATTATAATATCAGTTTTGCTGTTGAAGAGTCTAAAATTCGGAAAGATTATCAGATATTCATGATCATAGCCCACTCACACCTCTTTCTTGGCTTAGTGATCCTCTTTTTAACCCAAGTTGCTTTCTGTGAAATAAGAGCACACATGGAAAGGGCTTAAAGGTAAACACTGCTGGTTCAGTTTGATGAGCCCTGGAGGAGAGAGTTCAGTCTTAAGCTCTGTATTTTCAAACTAGAATAAAAAAGTCCAGACTGGTGGAGAAATTGATGTTATGGCATATGAGGAGTAGCTGAAGAAACTAGGTAACTTTCTACTAAAGAAGAGAAAGGTGAGTGGTTGGATCATGCCAATAATCTTCAGATATTAAAGAATACAAATTTACTCTACAGGGCTCCATAGAGCTAACCAAGGCCAGTGGGATTGATGTACAGGTAAGTACATTATAGGTTCTTAGAAGAATTCTCTGGGATGGGTGTTGTCAAACTCTAGGACTGTAGTAGAATTTTTCTATTATGTAGAATATATGAGCAGAGCTTGATTGCTACTTGTGAATTACATTACAGGAAAATATTATCCTTGGAGCAGATAAATGAACCCTGTGACACCTAATAGTTCTCCCAATTCAATTCTGTGATTCCCTGATATATGAATAATTAAATGTAGTATTTTGAATTTAAAATAAAACTTTAATTTTTTACTGAAGAATTGATGATTTTGAACTGTGGTGTTGGAGAAGACTCTTGAGAGTCCCTTGGACTGCAAGCAGATCCAACCATTCCATTCTGAATGAGATCAGCCCTGGGATTTCTTTGGAAGGAATGATGCTAAAGCTGAAACTCCAGTACTTTGGCTACCTCATGCGAAGAGTTGACTCATTGGAAAAGACTGTGATGCTGGGAGGGATTGGGTGCAGGAGGAGAAGGGGACGACAGAGGATGAGATGGCCGGATGGTATCACTGACTCAATGAACGTTAGTCTGAGTGAACTCCGGGAGCTGGTGATAGACAGAGAGGCCTGGCATACTATGATTCATGGGGTCACAAAGAGCTGGATACGATTGAGTGACTGAACTGAACTGAAATGAAATGAAGAAATAAATTGTTTAAAATTTAAAAAGTATAAAAATATGCTAAAATGTCTTAAGGCAAATAAATTTTCTTATATTTCAAACTACTCTTTAAAAAATATGTCTTCATGTAAAATGATTTTTAAAAGCTGAGTTCTATGTACTGTGGCAAATGAGACATACCAAGTTATGCAAACAGGATCAATTCGTTGAAAAGCTTTCTTGAGAAACATCGATCATTAATTTAAAAAATTAGACATGCTAGAAATTGCTGTATATGTACAATAAATGGAGTTTTATTATCCAGTTTTTATGTCTAACTTGATTGTTGTTTTAAAATTGATGTTTCCTTTGTTAGAATAAGGCATTGCTAATGGCTCAGCATGAAGCTAGTAATGTTTCAAAAAACTACAGAGAGCATTGTCCTGTTAAAAAACAAAAGACTATAAATGTTGAGATTTTTCAAGTGAAGAATGATACCTGCAATCTGGGATGTTAATTTGTGATTTTCACTGAGGCCTGTTTTACAGCCTTGTTACCAGTAATGAATATACCTTTTGCTTCTGCCACCAGATGGCAGAAGTAGGCATTATTAGCTAGGAATTTACAGTTAAAGTGCTCTCATATTTTTTAGGTAATTGAATTAAATCAAAACAGACAATTTGAATGTTTTTAATAGTTCTTCTGACAAGTTGGGTAATGGTAAGATGGAAAATACTAGCCAAGTGAGACTTTGGAATTAAATTCATTGTAATTTTTTAAGTATTCCCTTAGAATAGCAGCCACCTTTATTAAAAAAAAAAAAAAGTTTCACAATGAATTTCCATGGGCATGTTTTAATGCATTGTGTAAAATTTTAATTATTTTTTTTATAAATTGCTGTGTTGATATAAAGGCAGTCAGTGGACTTATAAATAAGGGTAAATTTTAAAGCCAGTGGACTTATAAATAGGGGTAAATTTTTAAGCATTATGCACATGTAAAGGAAGAAATGTATAATATAGTTATTGGGATATTAATAGATGATTTAAAGGAAAATTTAGAAGTGTTGCAAATAAGATTCAAACAAGTGCATGTATATTAATATAAAATTACCTGACAAACCTTAGTAAGTTAAAAAGATATTAAAATTAACTTATCTAGATCCTATTACAAAAGAATACATAACTTCTTCGATGGCACCCCACTCCAGTACTCTTGCCTGGAAAATCCTATGAACAGAGGAGCCTGGTAGGCTGCAGTCCACGGGGTCGCTAAGAGTCAGACACGACTGAGCAACTTCACTTTCATTTTCACTTTCATGCATTGAAGAAGGAAATGGCAACCCACTCCAGTGTTCTTGCCTGGAGAATCCTAGGGACGGCGGAGCTTGGTGGGCTGCCATCTATGGGGTTGCACAGAGTTGGACACGACTGAAGTGACTTAGCAGCTTAGCAGTGGCTTATCAAGAGATGTTTTTAAGGATCAGGAGGCATCAACTTGTTTTCAATATCAATTTACATTTTTCATATCCATGCACATTTTCTGAAAAATTCTGCTTTCTTGTATCCTATTAACTCTTCAGCCCTCCATATCTGACTTATTATTCTACCCATGATAAAGGAAATATTCATATCTAGTAAGTTTATCTAGTTAGAGTCATTTACAAGGACAGTTTATTTGCCACCCAATAGATTTGTTTTGATTTTAAACTCACAGTAGTAAGTGACGAAGCTGACTGTGCTTTCCTTCTGAAAACATGTCGTTTCCTTGCCTTGCATAATACCACACTGCTCCATATCACATTTTACATTCCCTTTTATTTTAGTCTCTTTGGTGGGACAGGCTTCTGGTCCTTTACCTGCAGATGTCAGAGACAGAACAATTTGTTTTCTCTCTCAACAACATTTCTTTATATGGTGTCATTCATTCTTTCACCTCCAAATGTTACCTCTATGTTGAAGTCTCCCAAACACCTAGCCCATTTATCTCCACTGACCTCCAGGCTCATATAAATTTCCTCCTTGAAATGATTATCTTTTATTCTAGTATTGATACATTTCATCTTTGGATGTCACTGACTTTATATAGAGGCTAGATTAGTTTTCCTGCATAGCCTTCTATTTTGTGGTAAAAATGTAAAAAAATATACTACAATAAAAACCACAACCTACATTTTTATCACAAGTTAAAACAAAAGATGACTGTACACTAGAGTGTACAGTTGTGAATTATCACAACTCTCCTTCAGATGTAGGATATTTTTATGAGATAAATTTGTGATTTTATTAGCCAGTATAAATTAACTACAGTGACCTGTAAACTCTTTTGATCTAAAAAATTTATTTTCCATCACAGTTCAACAAACACATATACATATGCATTGTTGTCCTTTAGTCAATAAGTCATGTCCAACTCTATTGCGACCCCAAGGAATATAGCTTGCCAGGCTCCTCTGTCCATGGGATTTCCCAGGAAAGAATACTATAGTGAGTTGCTGCTTCCTTCTCCTGGGTATCTTCCCAACCCAGGGATGGAAACCATGTCTCCTGCTTGGCAGGCAGATTGCTTCCCACGGAGCCATCGGGAAAGCCATATTGGGCTCCAAAATCACTGTAGATGGTGACCGGACCATTAAATTAAAAGATGCTTACTCCTTGGAAGGAAAGTTATGACCAACCCAGATAGCATATTAACAAGCAGAGATGTTACTTTGCCAACAAAGGTCCGTCTAGTCAAGGCTATGGCACCCCACTCCAGTACTCTTGCCTGGAAAATCCCATGGACTGAAGAGCCTGGTAGGCTGCAGTCCATGGAGTCGCTAAGACTCAGACACGACTGAGCGACTTCTTTCACTTTTCACTTTCATGAATTGGAGAAGGAAATGACAACCCACTCCAGTGTTCTTGCCTAGAGAATCCCAGGGATGGCAGAGCCTGGTGGGCTGCCATGTCTGGGGTCGCACAGGGTCGGACACGACTGAAGCGACTTAGCAGCAGTCAAGGCTATGGTTTTTCCAGGGGTATGGATGTGAGAGTTGGACTATAAAGAAAGCTGAGCACTAAAGAATTGATGCTTTTTTGGAACTGTGGTGTTGGAGAAGACTGTTGAGAATCCCTTGGACAGCAAGGAGATACAATTGGTCCATTCTAAAGGAGGTCAGTCCTGGGTGTTCATTGGAAGGACTGATGCTGAAGCTGAAACTCCAATACTTTGGCCACCTCATGAGAAGAGCTGACTCACTGGAAAAGACCCTGATGCTGGGAGGGATTAGGGGCAGGAGGAGAAGGGGATGACAGAGGATGAGATGGCTGGATGGCATCACCGACTCGATGGACATGAGTTTGAGTGAACTCCAAGAGTTGGTTGGACAAGGAGGCCAGGCATGCTGGGATTCATGGGGTCACAAAGAGTTAGACATGACTGAACGACTGAACTGAACTTAACTGAACTGAAACATATATAAAAATGAAACAAAAGTTTCACCAAAAACATACCTTGAGTGTTAATTTTTTGAAACCTTTTTTTTTTTTTTTAATCAGTCTTAGGTATACAATAAGTTTGATAGGAAAGGACAAAAATTCCCCCATGTACCCCCTCCCGTTACATATATAGCCATTATCAGCAGAGTGGTACCTTTTTTAAAGAACCAAAAATGAACTGCATTGACACATTATAATCACCAAGGTGCCCAGTTCATCTCAGGGTCTACTTTAATGAAGTGAATAGTGTTGTATGTTCCATGCATTTAGACAGAAGTATAATGACATATAGCCTTCCTTGATGGCTCTGATGATAAAGAATCTGCCTGCAATGCAGGAAACCTGGGTTCAATCCCTGTGTCGAGATGGATATAATGACATGTATCCATCATTATAATGTCATTCAAAATATTTTCACTGCTTATAAAAAATTCTGTACTCTGTATTCCTCTCCCCATGAACCTCTGGCTACTATTGATCTTTTTACTGTCTACATAGTTTTGCCTTTTCCAGAATGGCATATAGTTGGAATCTATTTTTAATTTTTTTTCTCTCTCCTTGAAAAGAGAGGCTCAAAGCCCTTATAGGACCACTTATGGCCCACCAGAACCAAACAGACTCTAGCTGGCAAGCTTCCCCATTGAATATTGTAGCTTTTTTTCCAGTATCGAGTCCTGTCCCACTGGTCCTGCCCAGCAGCCATGTAGAGGTACAAGGCGACACATGTTAATACTTATTCATAGGAAGGTCATACATTTTGTGCCCCTTGTCACAATGAACCCAGATTCCTGTCAGCTGTGTTGTAAGCAGATGAGCCATTTCTTCAGGCCCCCTTCTGTGAGCACACCCCACAGAACCAAGATATTAATAAAGGATTTTGAAAATTTATTTCTGTATAGAGCAGAAGTAGCCATACAACTGAGGTATGATTTAATTTACCAATTAGATGATTCAGGGCTTAAATGTAAACTTGAGCTAGTGCATGCACACTTGTCGTGTCTAACTCTTTGTGACCCCATGGACTGTAGCCCACCAGGCTCCTCTGTGGGATTTTCCAGGCAAGAACACTGGAGTAGTTTGCCATTTCCTACCTAGGGATCTTCCCAACCCAGGATTGAACCTTTGTCTCGACTCTCCTGCATTAGGTGGATGGGTT
>SJYW01030634.1:0-15215 GCA_006410735.1 Raphicerus campestris | reverse complement strand
ACAGAGTGAAGTAAGCCAGAAAGAAAAACACCAATACAGTATACTGACACATAAATATGAAATTTAGAAAGATAGTAATGATGACCCTGTATGTGAGACAACAAAAGAGACACAGAGATATAGAACGGACTTTTGGCCTCTGAGGGAGAGGGAGAGGGTGGGATGATTTGGGAGATTGGCATAGAAACATGTATACTATCATATAAGAAATGAAGGGCCAGTCTATGTTCAATACAGGATACAGGATGCTTGGGGCTGGTGCACGGGATGATCCAGAGAGATGATATGGGGTGGGAGGTGGGAGGGGACTTCGGCATTGGGAGATCGTGTACACCTGTGGCTGATTCATGTCAATGTAGGGCAAAACCAATACAGTGTTGCAACATAGAATAAAGTATTAAAAAAAAAAAGAAGAAAGAAATTCAGGTGTGAGTCTTTACAGGATGGTCAGTGAATTCCTGGTAGAGAGACTTGGTGAACACTGTCTCTTTCCACAGATTGGGGTGAGATATCTGTAGGTCTTGGAAATGAGATTAAAGGTGTCCTTTGCAAAGTTGCCCAGGGTGGCAGTGCAGCCCCTGGCACAAGTGTGTAGTTGTTGTTTAGTTGTTAAGTCATGTCTAACTCTCTGCAACCTCATGAATTGTGGCCCACCAAGCTCTTCTGTCTGTGGAATTCTCCAGGCAGAAATATTGGAGTGGGTTTCCATTTTCTTCTCTAGAGGATCTTCCTCACCCAGGGATCGAACCCAAGTCTCCTGTTTGGCAGGTTGATCCTTTACTACTGTACCACCTGGGAAGCCCAGCAGAGGTGTAGCTTAATACCAGTCATCAGCAGCAGCTTTTTAGGCACAGATGATACCAGTGCTCCTGGCAGCAGGTATGAGGTGCACCAGTGCAGAACCACAGCAGCCAGTCACCTTGCAAGAAACAGTATCGGGCTTGCTGATCTTGTTAGTTACGCCAGTAGCCTCACTGCATGATGATGGACAGCTTGGTGAGAATGATGGCCCCGTGGATAGCAGAGGCTGCCTCCCTGGAGCACTTGACACCCACACGTGGTTGTGACCCCATTGGTGACAAATGCTGAGACCCTGTTCTGCTGGCCAGCATAGGTCTGCTTTTATAAAGGCATGATATTCGAAACCTTGTCTCTGAGAGATGCCACCACGAAAAAGTCAATGATCATAGATTCCTTGATGGGCAGAAAGAAGACATAAACCTCCTCCAGGGACTTATCTTCTTGTCCTTGACCAGGCTGCCCAGCTTGGTGACTGGGAGCCATTCCTTGTCCTCTGCTCTGGCCCCAGATTTTGCCAAAACCCCTGTGGAAGCCACTGTGGCCATCCATCCCAGGGGCACCCCTCAGCCTGTGGGGCCTTCAGGCACTCTTGTAGCACCACTGTCATCTACCATTTGGTGCTTTTATGGAGAAGCTTACCTGCTCCATTTTAATTTTTTGCTTCTTATCTGTCTTGCCAAATCTTTATCTCTATTTTGTATCAGATCACAATAGGACTCTAACCTATATGTGTTTATTTAGCATTTACTAGTTATTCAGTATTTATTTGCTATATCCTAGAACAAAGATATATCTTCCTTTATCTAATTGAAATAAGTCATGTAATGTATTAAAATTAATATATGTAATTTAAAATATTATGTGCAAACTAATAAAGTGTTATATAAATCTAAGTTAAGTCAGTCAGTCAGTCAGTTCAGTTGCTCAGTCGTGTCCGACTCTCTGCAACCCCATGAATGGCAGCACACCAGGCCTCCCTGTCCATCACCAACTCCCGGAGTTCACTCGGACTCGCGTCCATCGAGTCAGTGATGCCATCCAGCCATCTCATCTTCGGTTGGATGGCATCACTGACTCGATGGATGAGAATCCGAGTGAACTCCGGGAGTTGGTGATGGACAGGGAGGCCTGGTATACATTTAATAAGTCAGTCAATGTTAATAAGTCAATGTATGGTTAATAGTGTAATGCATATAACATATGCACTATAGATCTCATATAATGCTATCCTATATTTTCTGTTTGATAAGCAACATTTTTCATTTAAAAATATGTCCTGAACATTACCTCATGTCACTAAATATCCTACCAAAAAAGTCAATACGATTTATTATATTAATATACCTAATTTCACATAACCAGTCAACTAAGTGAAAGCTAGATGGAACATTAAAGGGTTAAAAGAAGACTTTCAGGGGAAAAAAAAAGCACAAACCCTACCAGACTGGTGACAATCTTGTCGTAAGCAGTACAAAAACTGAGAGTCGATCTATATCCAGATTTCCATTTCCTATTTTGAATCATGAGTTTTTAGAAAATTTCTGTTTTAGTCAGGTAAGTTTGAATGACTTCTCTCAGAGCTGACTGCAAATTTCTAAATACCACTCTCACCTATGGTTACCATGTCTGCTTCCCTATTAACCTAAAATAATTTAAAGAAAAAACAATTCAAGCATTGCCGTTTTGTATCACCAGAATAACTGAAGCATTTTATAGTATATAGAGTTTTACCTTAGCTCTCAAATTTATCATCTTTCACTGGTTATGTGAGAACATTTAAAAGAAGAATTGAACCCTGCTTAAACCATCAGCCACTTATTAACTCATATTTTTCATTATTTATAAATATTTAAGTAGATGGTAAGTGTTTAAAATAGTATTCTCCATCTGATTCAAACTGCAATTTTTATTGGATAAACTTTTCCAATTATAATTTTGGTGTACTTAACTTTATTTCTTTACTATAAATCAATTTTCTTAAAGATATGGGTATTAGATGTGCTCATATCTGCAATAATCATGCTTTTTTTATCTTTATGTCTCATCAATGGATCTCAAGATGCATCAGCTATTTCTAACATTTGCCATCTCTACTAGACACACATTTAAGACTGGATTTATATGTATCCCAATACTTGTGGATCTTTTATATTCTTTGGCTTTAGCTTCCAGTATGCAGTCATGAGAACTGGAAGAAAAATCATGGGACAAGTGGAAATGGTCTCTAACTACTTAATCTTTCTTGGTGCAGTGAATCCATATAATCTTTCTTGGAGCAGTGAATCCATATGAGGGCACTGATATACTAAGTTATCATGGTACTATTCCTGAGAGACTAATTTGTAATCTTTTGAAGGGAATACAAAATAACTAAATTTAAATTTGAGTGCCAGCTAAAAATAAATTGAATGTCTTATGTCTCAGCACTTAGAAGCTCCCTAATGGGCTTTAAACCACTATCCACTATTATTGAGGGATGACTTCCAATTTATAAGGTAGACACTTTTGTCATTAAAAAGAAAAAGAAAAACCTCTACTACAGAAATACTGTTAAGTTGCATCCAAATGGAAATGTTATTGTGGGAATGTAAAACTTTATTTTGCCTCCAAAGTTTTCTCTAATTTCAAATCTTCACTTTTTCTAAGACCAAATACCATTCTCTTGATCATTATAACTGATTTCCTTCATCCTGTATCCAGACTCAGTTTGATCAGCACTAGAGCCTCTAGCATCATAGGCTCTTTCTTACATAAACTATTCCTTAATATAATAAGGAATCCTAATATGCCTGGCTCTATATTAAATCTATCATCCATTCCTTGTACAAAATGCTTCATTCTGCTCCTGGTCCTATTTTATGAAGAAATTGTGGAGAAATGCAAAACTGTAACAAAATTTGTGATTTTTTTTCCCCTTCCAGCCATAGCAGATTAATTTGAGCAAGACTAACTCTTTCCCCAAAACTGGAAAATCTGGATGATATGCAAAATAAAACATATGTCTTTAATAGAATTGAAGTAGGAAGACTTGAATGGTCATGATCCTACCAAGATGAAATGCCCCCAAATGTGAGTAATGCATTCAATACTGCATTTCCTCTAAAAATATCAGTGCCTTAACCACAGCACTACAGACATATTAAATCAGATAATTATTTGTTAAGGGGCATTGTCCTGTACATTACAAGAAGCTTTACAACATCCTTAGTCTCTATGAGCTGGATGCAAGTAACACCATGATAGTGTGAAACCCAAATATGTCTGTTGTTGGCATTACTAAATGTCCTGAATGGGGGAGACAAAATTTCCCCCAGTTGAGAACTACTGCTATAGAGCATTCAGTGAATCAAGAGAAGCATCTGTTAACCTGGAAAGAACATTCAGGAGCTTTTAAGAGCTGGGGCACAAACTGTGCTAATCAGGGCATTCAAAATGAGCTCTCAGGTTAAATTCCTAAAGGACAGCCACATAGCAATATGAGTGAGCCAGAAATAGTTAAGTCCTGATTTGGGCCAACTTTGAAACAGCACAACCAACGATTGGATTAAAATTATCTACTTTGGCCCTAATTGCCTTGAAAAGGCAAAATTAATCATGTCTGAAAGAAAAGATCAGCCAAGTCCTCAAATTATGTGAACAAATTCTTATATACATATGTGACAGGTAGTCTCACTAAAGTCACAAATGATTCACCAAAATCAAGAGGAAAAAAAGTCAATTGAAATAAACTCATGGAAGAGGCATTGACTTAACAGATAAAGGTTAAAACAACAGGTATAAGAAATTTAAAAATTATAAAATGGATTAATTAGGACAGAGCAGATAATAAGAAACTAATAGAATGAAATTTATAGTCTAAAACTAAAAACTGAAATAAAGAATGTAATATATGGGTTTGAAAACAGATTAGACAGTGTGGAAGACACTCCTATTAAACTGTAATATAGGTCAAAAAAATAAAAACAGGCACAGAGAGAGAAAAGATTTAAAAATTCAGTAAAGAGTAAATAGTGTATAGTTAGAGCAAAAGAAGCTGAATATATGCATAATTAGAGGATAAGAAGCAGAGGAGAGAGACTGTGGCAGAAATGATACCTTAGAATTTTCTAAATTTGATAAAAACATGAACCCATACATTTTTAAAAAATTTTGATGAACATACATAGGAAGAAAGATATACCTAGGTACATCATAGAGCATTGCTGAAGAAACCAAAGACAAAAAGAAACTTTAAAAGTAACCAAGAAAATGAGACATTTTTAAATAGAGTAATAAAACAGGAAACTAGCTTTCCAACTTAAACTGGAGGTTAGAAGGTAATGGAGTGCTATTTTCTGCCAACCTCAGACTCTCTATACAGTGAAAATAACCTTCAAAAATACAGACAAAAACTTATTACATTGAAAAAAAGTAAAGAATTTATCATCAGTATAACTACATAAGAAATAAGCAAAAGAAAAGTGATCCTAGACAGAAGTATAAAAACTCAGGAACAGAGTAAAAACAGCTAAATACAGATGAATATAATTACACACACAATGATAATAATCAACTCTTTCTGGCTAACTTCACTCTGTATAATCGGTTTCAGTTTCATCCATCTCATTAGAACTGAGTGAAGTTAGCCAGAAAGAAAAACACCAATACAGTATACTGACACATATATATGGAATTTAGAAAGATAGTAATGATGACCCTGTAAGTGAGACAACATAAGAGACACAGAGGTATAGAACGGACTTTTGGCTTCTGAGGGAGAGGAAGAGGGTGGGATGATTTGGGAGAATGGCACTGAAACATGTATACTATCATATAAGAAATGAAGCACCAGTCTATGTTCAATACAGGATACAGGTTGCTTGGGGCTGGTGTACGGGATGATCAGGGGAGATGGTGTGGGGTGGGAGGTGGGAGGGGGCTTCAGCATTGGGAGATCATGTACACCTGTGGCTGATTCATGTCAATGTATGGCAAAACCAATACAGTATTGTAAAATAGAATGAAGTATTAAAATTTAAAAAAATAAAGCACTGTATGATTAGGAAAAAAATATTTCACTGTACTAAAAAAAATAATAATAATCAACTCAGCGGAGTTTAAAATGTACTAGAAATTAAAATACATGGCATACATACAACAGTACAACAGTGTCAAAAGTCAACAGTGTTTGAAAAAGGCAGGAGGGAAGTACATATAAATGTGGTGAGTGTTGCAGCTTCTTTATCTAGGAAATGTAAAAGTTTTCATTCATATCACATGTACATATTATTCTATAGAGGTATTACTAAAAACAGCAGCAGAATGTATTGCTAACAAGTTAGTAGAGCAGGAAAATGGGAAAGTAGTAGTTCACCAAAAAGAAGACAAGAAGAGAAAATATAAATGTACATTGAAAAGAGAAATGAGAAAGAGTAAGATGGTAGATATAGTTAAATATATCAATATTCACAGTAAATTTATGCTAACCTTTTTATTATTAAATGAATATTATGTGAACTATTCTACTGGATAATTGCATACTGCAGATAGGTATAAATTCTTCAGATAAGCTGTGACATAGGCAATATGCACATAGGCAATATATATATTGCAATATACTTTTTAATAATAACCCTAAAGAGATCTCATTATGCACACAGATGTGTTTTCTCCCCATTCCAATCTAACACATTCTTGAAAGATATACCTAAAATGCTTTAAATATCATAAATGACAGCAGTGTTTTATATAACCTGGCATAAAATGACACCATCCTGGTCTAAAATTATGTTTTACTACCATCTCTGCCTCTTTCTCAAAATTTATTCTCTATCAAGTTCATTCACAGGTGCTCCAGCTCTCAACACGGTTAACAAGATGTATCCAGCATATTTCTTCTTTCTTTATATTTTACACTTATTAAATATCCATATATGGAAAAATAATACCAATATTATGACCCACCTCAGATCTAATAAATCAGAATCTTCAGTGCTGGTACTAAAGCTTTGGCATTTTTATGCTTATCAGCTATTTTCAATGGGATAATTGATTTATAGGTAAACACTTTTGTAGATATTTCCTAAGACTTATGTGAATATTCATTTTATGTAAGTTATAATGCAATAAAGTGTTTTTAAAAATCAAAAGTTTATATGATACTAGTGCACAGCTATACTGAATAACTGCTAAAGTAAACAGGGAAAAAATAATGTAGTCAAGAAAGATTTCAGTGGTGAATGTATGAAGTAAGATAAAGGATTTAGTTCCCACTGAGTTTCAAGGATCTTAAAAACATACAAATAAATATGCCTGGAAGATAGTTGGAGTTAAGATTGGTCTTTGAAAGTCAGTGGTTAAGTTCGAAGATACACATTTGGAAGTTTTCAAGTTTCAATTGGATAATTTCTTCCAAATTGTTGGTGTAGCAAGAGATTAGCAGATGTTTTAGGATAAAACCCTGGAGTACTACCAATATCAATGGCCTGGAAAAGAAGATTGAACCAAAGAGAATATGAGGAACATGAAAAGAGAAGGGAATCAGAAACCTCAGATGTATCAAGAAAATGTTAAAGATAGTTTTAGAGGAAGAAACTAGTTGCCTGTGTCAAAAGATGTTGAGGGATCCAAAAGGAAGAAAAATTAGAAAAGATCACTGAATTTTTCTGAGAGAATATCACATAAAAGTATAAAAGTAAGTGGTTTTTTAATACAAAAATGAAAGAAGCCAAAATGTAAAGGATTTTGAAAGAAGTCATCAGATAGTGAATCTGTTGTATATGAGGAAATTGATTAAAGAAATTAGATATTACACATTTTAGGAAAGAAATAAAATTAATAGAGATGCAAAATGATAATACAGTCAGAAAGAGTTTTGAAGACCAGTGAACTCTTACAGAAGTCTTAGAACTATATGCCAAATATATTTTGTGTCTAATATATAATAGAGCAAATGGTAACTGCTTGATGTATATTAATGAATAATTATTATGAATGCTGGATATGAATATAAAAACCTGATACATACATTTCTATTATAGAGTGGATATTTGGTTTGTTCAGCAGAGAACATGAAAACCCTTTAAATAGCATTATCAAGATTTTATTACTGTACACACCAATTTTGGTTCAGGAAAACAAATTCAAAAAAAGTGCTTTTGACAAAGTTGGTAATATTTTATAAATAGTACTTCATTGATTTTTATAAGCTTTCATCAGTAGAAGTATATTGGTCTTTCTTCATAGTCCAATTCCTACTTCCTATTGAGTAGTCAGTTCTAAACACGGAATCATATTGCTGGGAGTTTGATGGTAGCCTTTGAAACTACAAGTCATAAAGGAATTACAAGTTCTAGTGACTTAAGTAAAGATTTGAAAAGTGGTACAATGTCACAGTTAACCCTTTATTAAAAAAAAAAATGATTCCCCAACTTGGTGAATGATGACAAATCAACCTTCAAACCCTTCCTTTTAAAAATTACTGTTTTTACTTTCATGAGATTACCGTGTCATTAATTATTTCTCAAGAAAGTTCATATAGGTCAGATCTTGTTTATCTTACATTAAATTCAAATTTCCAGTGTCCAGAAATTTTTAGGTTTTGGGGTCTGTTCAACAGAAGGAAATGCGTGTGTGTTCAGGAAACTTGAGAATTTTGTTTGTCATTTCTTGAACAACTCACTAGTCTACTTTATGTCCTCAATGATACATTGACATGAAAGAAAATTAAAACAAGAGGTGATGTCAATTCCCATTTGAAACACCAAATTACATTCCAACTCAGTGTGTACTATAGTTAATCAAGATCTCCAAGAATTCTTAAAATTCTAGAAGAGAAACAGAAATGAAAATTAAATTACCAAGTTTCTCACAAAAAATTAACACAGCAATATTGTTATTGTTCGTCTTAATTTTTTTTCTTGGATGGTTGGTTGGTTGGCTTGTTTTCTCAGCTTAACTGAGATATAATTGATATATAATATTGTATAAGTTTAAGGTATACAGTGTATTCATTGGCTATACTTATATATTACAAAATGATTATTACTTCTATCATTAACTAACACCTCTGTCATGTCACTAGTTGGCATTGTTTGTGCTGAAAACAACTTAAGATCTACTCAAGAATTTTCACATCTGTGCTGTGCTTAGTTCTCAGTCATGTCCAACTCTTTGTGACCCCATGGACGGAGGAGCCTGCCAGGCTCCTCCGTCCATGGGGATTCTCTAGGCAAGAATACTGGAGTGGGTTGCCATGCCCTCTTCCAGGGGATCTTCCCAGCCCAGGGACTGAACCCAAGTCTCCTGCATTGCAGATGGATTCTTTATTGACAGAGTCACCAGGGAAGATCTCTTTCATATATGTAGTACAGTATTATTTATTTATTACTGTGCACCCCACTTCAGTACTCTTGCCTGGAAAATCCCATGGATGGAGGAGCCTGGTAGGCTGCAGTCCATGGGGTCGCTAAGAGTCCGACACGACTGAGCGGCTTCACTTTCACTTTTCATTTTCCTGCATTGGAGAAGGAAATGGCAACCCACTCCAGTGTTCTTGCCTGGAGAATCCCAGGGACGGCAGAGCCTGGTGGGCTGCCGTCTATGGGGTGGCACAGAGTCGGACACGACTGAAGCGACTTAGCAGCAGCAGCATTATTTACTATAATTCCATGCTTTCATTAGAGCCCTAGAACTTACTCATCTTATAACTTTTGAAACCTTTGACCAACATCTCCCTACTTCTTAGAACCCCCAGCCTTTGAAAAACAGTGTTCTTTTCTGCTTCTAGGAGCTTGGCTTTTTTATACTCCACATGTAAGTGATATAACATAATGCCCTCAAGGTCCACACGTGTATTGGAAATGGCAGGATTTCCTTATTTCTCATGTTGTTGTTTGTTGTTGAGTCTCTATATACAACTTAGGACCCCATGGACTGTAGCCCACCAGGCTCCTCTGTCCATGGGATTTTTCATGCAAGAATACTGGAGTGGGTTGCCATTTACTTCTCCAGGAGATCTGCCTGACCCAGAGACTAAACTGGCATATCCTGCATTGCAGGTGGATTCTTTACCGTCTGAGCCACTTGGGAAGCTCTGCTGCTGCTAAGTCACATCAGTCATGTCCAACTCTGTGTGACCCCATAGACGTCAGCCCACCAGGCTCTCCCGTCCTGGGATTCTCCAGCTGAGAACACTGGAGTGGGTTGCCATTTCCTTCTCCAATGCATGAAAGTGAAAAGTGAAAGTGAAGTCACTCAACCGTGTCCAACCTCTATCCATGGGATTTTCCAGGCAAGAGTACTGGAGTGGGGTGCCATTGCCTTCTCCGTGGGAGGCTTATTGTTGTTTAGTCACTAGGTCGTGTCTGACTCTTTACAACCTGATAGCCTGTTGCCTGCCAGGCTTCTCTGTCCATGGGACTTCCCAGGCAAAAAGACTGACATGGGTTGCCATTTCCTTCTNAAATGGCAACCCACTCCAGTGTTCTTGCCTGGAGAGTCCCAGGGACGGCAGAGCCTGGTGGGCTGCCGTCTATGGGGTGGCACAGAGTCGGACACGACTGAAGCGACTTAGCAGCAGCAGCATTATTTACTATAATTCCATGCTTTCATTACAGCCCTAGAACTTACTCATCTTATAACTTTTGAAACCTTTGACCAACATCTCCCTACTTCTTAGAACCCCCAGCCTTTGAAAAACAGTGTTCTTTTCTGCTTCTAGGAGCTTGGCTTTTTTATACTCCACATGTAAGTGATATAACATAATGCCCTCAAGGTCCACACGTGTATTGGAAATGGCAGGATTTCCTTATTTCTCATGTTGTTGTTTGTTGTTGAGTCTCTATATACAACTTAGGACCCCATGGACTGTAGCCCACCAGGCTCCTCTGTCCATGGGATTTTTCATGCAAGAATACTGGAGTGGGTTGCCATTTACTTCTCCAGGAGATCTGCCTGACCCAGAGACTAAACTGGCATATCCTGCATTGCAGGTGGATTCTTTACCGTCTGAGCCACTTGGGAAGCTCTGCTGCTGCTAAGTCACATCAGTCATGTCCAACTCTGTGTGACCCCATAGACGTCAGCCCACCAGGCTCTCCCGTCCTGGGATTCTCCAGCTGAGAACACTGGAGTGGGTTGCCATTTCCTTCTCCAATGCATGAAAGTGAAAAGTGAAAGTGAAGTCACTCAACCGTGTCCAACCTCTATCCATGGGATTTTCCAGGCAAGAGTACTGGAGTGGGGTGCCATTGCCTTCTCCGTGGGAGGCTCTAGAGATGGCTTATTGTTGTTTAGTCACTAGGTCGTGTCTGACTCTTTACAACCTGATAGCCTGTTGCCTGCCAGGCTTCTCTGTCCATGGGACTTCCCAGGCAAAAAGACTGACATGGGTTGCCATTTCCTTCTCTATGACTGGATAATATTCCATATATAAACATATATAGAGAGAGAGAGGGAGGGAGGGAGGGAGAGAGGGAAAGACAGACAGAAATGTCATTTTGATCCATTTATCAGTTGATGGACACTAAGGTGGATAACAAATCTTGGCTAATTGGGAATAATTCTGCAGATAATATGGAGGAGCAGAGATCTCTTCAAGATCCTACTTTCAATTTGTTGGATAAATACCAGAAATGGGATCACTAGCTCATATGGTGGTGGTTTAGTAGCTAAGTCGTATCTGACTCTTGTGACCTGATGGACTGTAGCCTCCCAGGCTCCTGTGTCCATGGGATTTCCAAGGCAAGAATACTGGAGTAGGTTGCCATTTCATTCTTTAGGTGATCTTCCTGAATTAGGGATTGAACCCTGGTCTCCTGCATTGCAGGCAGGCTGTGTACTGACTAAGCCACCACGGAAGTCCATAAGATGAGAGGTAGATCATATAGTAGCTGTATTTTTAATTCTTCAAGGAAACTTCAACTGTTTTCATAGTGGCTATACTAATTTACATTCCCAAAACCAGTGTATAAGGGTTCCCTTTTCTCCACAGCATCACTAACAATTATTTTGGTTTTATTTATAATAGCCACTCTAAACAGGTTCCAGGTGTTATCTCCTTGTGGTTGATCTGCATTTCTCTGACGATTAACAATACTGAGCACATTTTGTGTACCTGTTGGCCATTTATGTCTTTGGAAAACATCTATTCAGGCCCTCTTCTCATTTTGTAATCAGACTGCTTTGATTGAGTTGTATGGGTAATTAATATATTTTTTATATTAGCCTTTTATCAGGTGTATGATTTATAAATATTATCTCCCATTCTGCAGGTTGCCTTCTTATTTTACTGATTATTTCCTTTGCTGTGCTGAAGCCTTTTAGTTAGATGTTGTCCCACTTAGTAATTTTTGCTTTTCTTGCTTGTGCCTTTGGTGGTACATCCAAAGTATCCTTGCCAAGACCCATGTCAAGGAGCATCTTTTCAATATTTTCTTCCTCGAGTTTTAAAGTTCCAGATCTTATGTCTAAATCTTTAATTCACTTGAGTTGAGTTAATATTTGGGAGTGATACAATATAGGACTCCAGCTGAATTATTCTGCATATATATTCAGTTTTTCAAACACTATCTATTGATGAGACTATCCTTTTCCCTTTGAGTATTCTTGACTTATTTTCAAATGTTAGTTGAGTGTGTATTCAAGGGTTTATTGCCGGGTCCTCAGTTCCTTTTCATAGGCCGTGTGTCTATTTTTTTGGTTAGCACCATACTGTCTTGATGACAATAACTGAAATATAGTTTTAAATCAGGAAATGTGCTTCTTCCAGCACATTTGTGCTTTCACAGAATTACTTTGGCTATTCAGTGTCTTTTGTGGTTCCGTACCAATTACAGGATTGTTTTTTCTATTTCTGTGGGGGAAAAAAGTCATTGCAATTTTGGTAGGGGCTACACTGAATCTGTAGATGGCTGTGGACATGGTAACATTCTTTCAGTCCAGGAACATGGGCATTTTCCTATTTGTTTGTCTTGTTCAATTTCTTTCATCAGCCTTTTAGAGTTTTCAGGTACAGATCTTTCACCTATATAGTTAAATTTATTAATAAGTATTTTATTGTTTGGGTGCTATCATGACTGGAATTGTTTTATTTCTTTGTCAGATGTTTTTGATTTTCATTTTGATTTGTTGACTCATGGTTTTCCAGTAGTGTGCAATTTAGTATCCACATGCTTGTGGATTTTCCAGCTATCCTACTGTTACTGATTCCTAGTTTCATTCTGCTGTGGTTAGAAAAGATACTGGATATGATTTCAGCCTGCCTAAATTTGCAGAGGCTGTTTTTATGCCCAATGACATGCTCTATCCTAAAGTATATTGCTGTGTACGTCAGAAGAGTCTGCATTCTGCAACTGCTGCATGGAGTATTCTATGTCTGTTTAAACCACATGATGTCATCATGTCTTTAATTGTATTTTTAAAAGTTACACAAGTATTTTTATGTAGGACAATTAAAAATATATATAATATAAGTAAGAAAATCTAACACTCATCTGGTCCCCATTTTTTAGATATAATTTACTTATATTTTTAAATACTCCTTAGTAATTTTTCTATGCATTAGAGTCACTTGTTATTAGATGTCTTCATTTGCTCTGTCATCAAAAATGCTTCTGATGCTTATCTATTCACTGGATACATTTCTATCTGCCAACATATATATAATTCCTTCTTTTCTTTGTCAGTTGTCACATTTTACTCTCATTAATAACTCTGAATTTAACTCTGAAATGTCAAAAAATAATAAATAATATTCCTAATTCACTTTCCTTAGATAATTCTCCTAAAACTAGAATTACCAGGTCAGTAAATGTACACATTATTAATTCTGATTTTATTATCACCCTTCAGACATATTGCATCATTTCCTTTTCTACCTTATTATAGAAAGGCCTATTTCATTTTTTTTTTTTTGCCAAAATAGAGTGATTTCCCTAAAATCTTTTCTACTTGTATTAGCAAAAATATAGGAATATGGAATTTTTTCCATGATTTTAAATAGAAATATTTCCAATACACAATAGCTATTTTTACTTCTTTTCTCACGTTTTTCTGGACATGTATACCAATAGGTTGTCTGGTAATCTTAGTTTTCCAGGTTTTTAAAGTCCTTAATTTTCTGAAGTTGATAATGAGAAAGATTACATCAGAAGAAGCTAGAAAACACTAGTTTAAAAATGTTAAAAATAGTAAAGAAGCAGCAGAATGAATAATTTAATTGGAAATAAAGTGAAATTTATGGTATAAATATTAAGTATTAGAAGCATGTGTAACCATCTCTTTTTTGGAGTGTTCTTAAAAATAGGAAATGGATAAGTGATTTTTGTCAAGGAGTAGAATAAGAGAATATTAAGTGTGTCCAACTTCCCAATGTCTATCAGTCTATGCAGCCTCAAAGGCATTTGGGCATCTTTGCTGGTAATGTAATCAATCTAGGAAAGACCTTAAAAATAAAGTTATCTGATATCATGTCCTTAGTACCTACACTGTAAGATATTTAAACTATTAGAGAAATTAATACATTTAGACACTTCTGTGTGACGTCAAGTGGGCCTTAGAAAGCATCACTATGAACAAAGCTAGTGGAGGTGATGGAATTCCAGTAGAGCTATTTCAAATCCTGAAAGATGATTCTGTGAAAGTGCTGCATTCAATAGGCCAGCAAATATGGAAAACTCAGGAGAGGCCACAGGATTCAAAAAGGTCAGTTTTCATTCCAATCCCAAGAAAGGCAAAGCCAAAGAATGCTCTAACTACCACATAATTGCACTCATCTCACATGCTACTAATGCTCAAAATTCTCCAAGCCAGACTTCAGCAATATGTTAACCATGAACTTCCAGATGTTCAAGCTGGTTTTAGAAAAGGCAGAGGAACCAGAGATCAAATTGTCAACATCTGCTGGATCATCGAAAAAGCAAAAGAGTTCCAGAAAAAGATCAATTTCTACTTTATTGACTATGCCAAAGCCTTTGACTGTGTGGGGCACAACAAATGGTGGAAAATTCTGAAAGAGATGGGCATACCAGACCACCTGACCTGCCTCTTGAGAAATCTATATGCAGGTCAGGAAGCAACAGTTAGAACTGGTCATGGAACAGACTGGTTCCAAATAGGAAAAGGAGTNTGGAAAATTCTGAAAGAGATGGGCATACCAGACCACCTGACCTGCCTCTTGAGAAATCTATATGCAGGTCAGGAAGCAACAGTTAGAACTGGTCATGGAACAGACTGGTTCCAAATAGGAAAAGGAGTATGCCAAGGATCAAAATTCTCCAAGCCAGGCTTTAGCAATACATGAACCGAAACTCCCTGATGTTCAAGCTGGATTTAGAAAAGGCAGAGGAACCAGCCAATCAAATTGCCAACATCTGCTGGATCATGGAAAAAGCAAGAGAGTTCCTGAAAAACATCTATTTCTGCTTTATTGACTA
>SJYW01030631.1:0-31304 GCA_006410735.1 Raphicerus campestris | reverse complement strand
TGCTCAAATTTGGAGTTACTACTAAAATATTTCAGCATACTTCTTAGATTTGGTTTGTGGTTATCTGTTATCTGTAAACAAAGTAATTGACAAACATTTCCAATGTTTGTATACTTTCCTGATAATTCTGAATTCATTCTAATGACATTAAGTACATTTCTGAAGTCATCTCAGCATGGGAGCTTTATCCACAGAGGATAGGATGAGACTTTCTGGAGCATCCAGCAAATGGGGTAGAAGAAGGTGCCTAGACATGTTAACTGCGAAAGCAGATAAATTCATGTTCCAGACCCATGCCATTTGCTTTGTCATCTGGTTAAAATGAAAATATCTCGCAAAAAATTGACTTGATAAGTATAGATCCATTTTTCTGAGCCAGGAGTTTCTTGAAAGAGGTGGTAGATTGAAGTAATGAGATTTGAATTTTGGTTCTGAGTTTATTTGATGCTGGGGACTCCAGTTTCTTTGTGGGTGTAATGGGGGTAGAGAGGGGAAACTCTGATGTTCTGTGACTCAGTGGCCACCCACTGGAGAGTGGAAATAGCAGGAACTTTATGGCTCTGACTGAATTCCTTGAGACCAAGTGTCTCATAGCACCTAACATGTGAGACATGGCAAGGGGTATTTATTGCCTCATGGGTTCCTGGCTGCGAGTGATGGTGGTTTGGGCACTGGTTTTGAGGATAGATGGAACTGGGTTCTTTCCTTAGACTTGCTGCCCATTAATCTTATTATTCTATGTACGTGTGAGCATTTCTCAGTTATCGTAAAATCTTAATATTTACATTTCACTGAAAAATGGAAATAAAAATAGTGCCCACAGTATAGGGTTGTTGAAAAGGACTGAAATAATGAGGTATGTAAAATGATGTAAGAAACACCTGATAGCAAGTGCTAAAAATTATTAGTCACTAATGTGGTGATGGATGGAAATGATGACAACTATAATGGTTAACTGAAAGAGACAAGGGTGTTCGTTTCCTTATTGGCGCTTTAGACTGCCAAGAGGATTAAATGAGTTAATATTTGTAAAGGGGTCAGCAGAATTCCTGGTACACTCTAATCGCTATTAAAGTATTTATGTTTTAAAGAAAAATACATGAGTTTCCCATACTCTCCAATGTAGATCCAGCTTCCACTGCAAGAAACTGGCAGAGAAGGAGGGTATTTGCTGCCATTAAGACCTGTTTTCGGCAATGCTGTTCGGTTTCATGATGAAGAAGGAACCATTCATTCCCTCCTGGATGTGCTTTTGCCTGTAGACAACAGGTGCTCTGCCAGAGTATACCAAACACTTTTTTTCTTTTCCTTTTTCCTCACACTCACTCTCCTTTCCTTTTCCCCCTCTCTTTTTGGTTTGTATTCAAGCAACTTTCCCTCTGCTGTGATCTTCCCCCACTCATCTGCTCTTATCCCTCCTTTGCTGCTAAGCTGTGTGAGTCACGAGGACCACGCGGACAGAGGTGCAACTGTTCTTTGGCAATCAAAGGGCTTCTCATGCCCTGCTCCCAGTCACACGGCAATGCTGCAAATGCCAGCTCAAATGCCAGCACAAAGCCGGACCCCTTTTCATCTCTCCCCTTTGAAGAGCTTCTTTGTGGGGGCCTCCTCATGAATACTGTCTTGAGATAGAGTGCATGCTCACCCATTTGTTTTGCTTTTCTTTCTCACTCCTTGGACTCTGAGAGAAAACTCTTGCTACAGCAGAGGGAGCCTTGTGTGGAACTGCACCTCTCTCTTGAGTTAGAGATGAGGTGATTTCCCTGAAGGGCTGATTTGTCACACCCACTGTCTTATGCAGAAGACCTCATCTGCTTAGATTTCATTTGCACCTTCCGGGTAACTCAGGTGACCCCCAAAGATTATGGTGCATGCGTGTGTGGGTGTGTGTGTGTGCGTGTGTGCATGTGTGTGTGTGTGTGTGTGTGTGTGTGTGTGTGTTGTGTGTGTTTAGTCGCTCAGTCGTCTCTGACTCTTTGCAACCCCATGGACTGAAGCACACCAGACTCCTCTGTCCATGGATTTCCCAGGCANTGTGTGTGTGTGTGTGTGTGTGTGTGTGTGTGTGTGATGTGTGTTTAGTCGCTCAGTCGTCTCTGACTCTTTGCAACCCCATGGACTGAAGCACACCAGACTCCTCTGTCCATGGATTTCCCAGGCAAGGATACTGGAGTGGGTTGCCATGCCCTCCTCCAGGGCACCTTTCTGACCCAGGGATGGAACCCAGGTCTCCTGTGTCTCCTGCATTGCAGGTGGATTCTTTACTGTTGAGCCATCTGGAAGCCCCTACATTTGTCTTTAAAATCAATGGATTTTCTCATGTGAAATTTATGAATCTGAATTAGCTTTGTCACATCAGATTTTTGTGTTTTAAATGTTTTAATCTGGTTTGCTGTGAAGCATAGTGAACAGCCTAGGCTCAGACTTATTTAGAGAGCATGTTGGATTCTGGAAATAGCCCCAGCCACTAGTCCTTCTGTTGGAGCTTTTGTAAAGAGCTTTTTTTCTTCTCATAAGTAAACACTTGAAAATGAGATTAAGATTCTTTCTAAGCCTCAGCATTTAACTAACCATTTTTAGTTACTTGCTGTTTACACTCAGTCTAAATGGCCTAACGTAGATGTAATACTGTGGGAGAAATTAACTGTCTCCATTCTAGAACTGAGCTGATAATTTCTCAAGATGATATCCTTGTGAGATTTTTACAGGGTAATGAGGAAGAGCCTGAAGGATGGTTGATTGGCCTTTAGTCTGGCTATTTAGTCTATTTTACCCCCAGCCTGTACTGAGAACTGGTATTGAGCATCTACTGCAGGCATGCACAAAACATATAGTATCCCCAGCCATTTTGAGAACTCTTTAAAATATTATCCTAAGTTTGCAGGTAAAGAAACTGAGGTTCAAAAAAATCAGTAACTTGATTTAATATGGCAGATTATAGTTTCATAATATGGCTACAGCAGTATTTCTTTGTCCAAAAATGCCTTGTTGAGAATCTTACCACTATGCTATCTAGAGGTGAAGTCCATTTTCTCTGCCCTTTAAACCTGCGGGCCTTTGTGATTGCCTCAAGAAGTAGAATGTTGTAAAGATTTTGCATGACTTCTCAGGTTGGGTCAGTGAAAGGGGTGTTTTTCTGTCTAGATCTCTGTTTCTCTTCAGGAATGCTCATCATCAGAACCCAGCTATCATGTTGTGAGAAGGCTCAGGCCACGTGGAGAGGCCACATGTAGATGTTTCAGCAGACAGCCTTGGCTAAGGTCCCAGCCAACAGCTACCACCAGTTGCCAAGCCTTCTAATGATTCCACCCCCTCTCCCAGCCTCAGGCCACCCCTGCTTATGCCTCATGGAGCAGAGATAAGCTGACCCTGTAAAGTCCTGTCCCAGTTGTGAACTTATAAGCAAATAAACATTGTTGTACTAAGGTACTGAGTTTCAGGGTGGTATGTGACATAGCCATAAAACCAAAACTCTAAACATGAATAGCTACCCTGTGGATGACCCAGCATTTGAATTCAAATCTGTATGACTTTACACCACTGTAGGCTGGTTGCATTGTCCTAGATCCTTATTCTCCTGAATCTCATTTCTCAAGTAACTAACTCTTCTCCTCCATAGCCCTCTTTTAGCCTGGAACCCAGGGCCATTCAGCCTCTGCTTGTTCTCGGTGTGCTCATTGCTATTAGGCCCCTAATTAACATCTGTAGTTATTAGTAGACAGATGCCTGAATATCCATATTCACACTCCAGATGGATACTTGTCTTAAGAACTCAGGAGAGCTTTCCACATTAGAGTGCAGCTTTCATCATTGTTTCTTAAGGGCATAATGTAAAGTCTTCACAACAGCTAATGTTGTGTAGTGATGAGTGGACACGTTTTAAAACTTGAATGTCTCAGTTCAAATTCTACCTCCTTTATTTACCAACTATGATTTCAGGCATTTGTTTAATGTCTCTATATCCTGGTTTTCCCATCTATAGACTGGGGCTACTAACAGTCCCTTTCTCATAGAGTTACTATAATGAATTCATGAACCAAGGAATTAAATCTTTAGTGCAGTGGTTGCTATATGAACTCTTAGTATTTGATCACACATCTTTGGTTTTTTTCTACTCAGGTCATTGGAGAGGAAAAGTGTCTCCTAGTGGTGGTTTTTCCTTTGTGGTCTTACACAGCCCACTTTTGGTTTAGGTAGAAGATGGGGCAGATTCTGCTGGGCATGCATCTCCCAGCGGGAAGGACCCCATTCCAGCATGGCCAGAGACTTTGATATAGAAGGTTCAGCCTTGCTTTTAGCCACATCAGCTGTTCTGCCTAATGAGAACTTTTGATTTCACTGTTAATTGTTTGTAATGTATGTGAAGATATGTGTGAACCAAAATTTATTTTGGAAGACACTTGAGAAAATTGGGTATTCTCCATGAGGACTCAGGGAAGCCAATGGACAGAGAGCATAAGAGGCTGAGGAAATCTTTCTGTCTTAACAACAGACGAGAGAGAAACACTAACAGTTGAATGGGATGTGGTAGAGGCTGACGCAACGTCAGTGACCACCGTAGAAGATATTTAATCCATCCTCCTCATTTACAGATAAAGTCCAAGGCAAAGCAATTGTCCTGAGATGGTACCCTTGGCATGGACTTTAAGAACCTATGACTTGGGATTTTTCTGCTGATCCAGTGGCTAAGACTCTGCACTCCCAATGCAGAGGACCCAGGTTCAATCCCTGGTCAGGGAACTAGAGCCCACATGCTGCAGCTAAGATCTGGCACAGTAAAATAAACAATTTTTTTAAAAGGAAATTGTGGTTTGATCACCTTGTGTCCTTGATCACCAAGAATATTTGTTGTTGTTTCTCAGTCACTAAGTCGTGTCCAACTCCTTTGCAGCCCCATGGACTGCAGCATGCCAGGCCTTCCTCCTTATCTCTCACTATCTCCCAGAGTACTTTGGGGTCCATTAATTAATTTAGATTGTTCTGATAAAATGGCTTGGATTTTCTATTATCATAGTTAACTTCCTATTCATTTTCTTTTGTTTGAAGGAAAAAAAAATGAGGTAGACAGGTAGCTGTGACAAAGCAATGTATATTTAGAAGTGCCATTTTCTGAAACTAGTCAAGTGTCAGAAATTGTAGTAAACATAATTATCCAGTCTGTCTCATGGATGAGGAGCCCTATTGGTGTGATGGCTAAATTAGTTTTATGATATTGTTTCTGGCTTCAGTTCAGCTGAATCCAGGGACCCCAGGAGGCATACAAACTCTCTACTGTCTCTATTTTGGGGACCTATCCTTGCTATGTGGAAAGAAATGTAATATCAACATGAAATATAAATTGAAAAGCTTCCCTTGGCCCTTTGTGTGCTGCCCAGCTTTTCCTATCAGTTACTTGATTTCTATCACTTGTCTGCGGTGCTCTTGAAGTCTTTGCTGTCTCAGTGTGCTGTTTAGATGCTTAACGTCTCCTCTGTTGAAGCCCGTTCCCTCAGAGCTGGTGTTAATGAGGTCCCAAGAAGAGGCACACATTTTGCAGCACAATTTCAGTTGCCCAAAGAGATGGATGTTATGAAGCAGGCAAAAGGGCTCCCTCAGGTCGGCTTGGAGAACGAGACCACGAGGAGCCCTGAGTGGAATTCAGTCAGGTGATGCTGTGGAGTAGGGGAGTGGGGAGTGATCCCTTTGACAGGAAGACAAATTGAAAGGGAAAGAAAATCAGAAGACAAATGCTAGTTTTCAAAAAGAGGGCTGGAATAGAGGGGCACTGCATTTTATCAAATTGAGGCTCCACACTGCAATGGTTTCTAATATTCCCAGGGTGGGGAGAAGATTTCTATCTGACATTGGATAGGGTCCTGATTTTAAGGTAATCTCCTGAGGGAGGAAAAGTCCCTCAGTAGCATTTGGGTGCCCGGATTAATCTCCCTTCTGATGATAACCCTGTTTAGGTGGTTACAAAAATGCACAGATAGCTGGTGATTATGCCTCCTTCCTTATCCTGTCAGCTTGCATTAAATGGCAGCTCTTTGCAGATAAAAATTTGGGAATTGTATTTTACCTTGTGTGCATGCAAACCACACTCAGACATATATGCATGCACAGAAATCTGAGCACTGGAGGAAGTTTTAGATGAAGGTGTCCTTGTTATCTTCTTAAAAGTAAAAATTGCACTGTCGAAAAGATGCATAGCACATCTGAGGGTTCTTTGAAACATTTTGCCTCTCTGCCTCCATGTTCTATGCATTTCTAAGCAGAGAGACTTTAGGCAACTGGAGGAAAAAGGAAAACCTACCACAGGCTTTTAGGGTTTAGCCAATGAAGTGACATTCTCCTTGGGCAGTTCTGAAGTCAGTGATTCTCCGTTTGATTCAAGTATAGCCTAATAATTGGGGAATTTAGCCAAACGGGTGTAAAATTCTGGATGCTGCATTTACTCGGCATTTAGGACCTTCGGCATTTTCATTAACATTTTGGAAGTTCAGTTTCTCCAACTGAAAAATGGAGATACTGAACATTGTTGTGATGGTGCTGCAGCACTAATGAGATAATGTATATAACTGTTGCATAGTGCTCAGTAATTGTCATCAATTTATAACAACAGCAACAACATCAACAGCCTGAAGTATTGGCCATGGTGGCACACATGAGAAAGCAATTTGGAAGATAAAACCTGGGATTATGCACTATTAGCAAGAAAGAGGCATCAGAGAATGAGTTTCACCCAAAGCAATCTGATTTGGAATGTAAGGCTAAGTTCTTAGGGAGCAGGATTTCACAGATGGGTTTACATAAATGCACTTTTATAATATACAAGGTGACTGATTGTATTCAATAACTTATCTTTTCAAAATGCCTGTAGAGGGATGGTGGACGGTAGATAGGGTGGGAATTATTGTCTCTTTATTGTAAATGAGGACCTGAGAGAGAGAAGGTGCATCCTTCCCAGGGCTCTTGGACCTGAAGCAGAGTTATATGTACCGAAGTGGGGATGGCAGGGTACACACAGCCTCCCCTGCTATGACATCCCATACAGAGTGGTACATTTATAACCACAGAGGTACATGGACGCATCAATATCACCCAGAGTCCATAGGTAATCCTAGGGTTCACTCAGACTCTTGCATTCTAGGAGTTCGGACCAATATGATGACATGTATCTGCTTTTACAGAGTCATGCAGGATAGTTTCATTGTTCCAGAAATCTGTGCTCTGTCTATTCATCCCTCCTTTCACCATAATCCCTGGAAACCACTTCTTTTTTATAGTTTCCATAGTTTTAGCTTTCCAAGAAAGCTGTATAGTTGGAATCATACAACGTACAGCCCTTTCAGATTGGCCTCTTTCACTTCAGTTCAATCGCTCCGTCATGTCTGACTCTTTGCAACCCCATGGACTGCAGCCTGCGAGGCTTCCCTGTCCATCACCAACTCCTGGTGCTTGCTCAACCTCATGTCCATTGAGTCAGTGATGCCATCCAACCATCTCATCCTCTGTTGTCCTCTTCTCCTTCTGCCTTCAATCTTTCCCAACACCAGGGTCTTTTCCACTGAGTCAGTTCTTGGCATCAGGTGGCCAAAGTACTGGATTTTCAGCTTCGGCATCAGTCCTTGCAATGAATATTCAGGACTAGTTTCCTTTAGGATTGATGGTTTGAAACTGTGGTTTTGAACACCACAGTTCAAAACCATCAATTCTNTTATCTCTGGAACACAAGCCTAATGTTCACAAAAGTAACCTCTTCCCACATAAGTCCTTTACCTGCCTTATAGCCTGTCTACAAAAGTCCTACATGGAAGTGGATGAGAAATCCAGGGCAGGTTGACCCCAGGAGGCCAGAGATGTCTATAGCTAGTAAGAGGCAACAGCTGCTCAGACTAAACTCTTCATTATGATCTTTCAGCTGGGAGTTCTGTTGTGTTCATTTCACAGTCGTGGATACTGGATTAAAGCACAGCAGAGACTTCCATGTGGGCTAACACACGTGTTCCTCGAACTACAGAAAAAGAATGGAAGCCCCATAGCCAGCCAGCCTTGGGAAATAAAAAAGGATCCTACAAAGGCTGATGCATGGAAAGCACCCTCCTTGTCAGTCTCTGGAGCAGACCCTCCTGATGCCCAAATCCCTGGGCCCACCACCAGAAGTGCAGCTTTGACAGGTGGTCCCCATCATCACTCTCAGTCTCGAGCTCTCCGCAGCCCAGGGGCAGGCTGGGCCAGTGCTGTGTCTGCCAAGGCGCCGTCTAGTGATGGCTTCAGGACCTCCTCAAACAACGAGGGTAAATGTCGATGGGAGGTACCCCAGGTCCCCTGCCCTTTGGTGGGACAGCTCTGAAGGGCGCTCTGTGAGGACTTCAAGGGTCTGCAGTGGGACTGGGCCCCTGCTGGCCAGAGCGGTAACTGCTCACAGGCACAGCCCTGTTGTCTCTGCTCACTTATTTCAGTTCCTTACTCCTCGGCCATGCCTCATGGGATTTCCTCCAGACCAGCTACGTGCTTCCTAATTCTCATGTCAGTCCCTGCTTCAGCCCCTCCTCCCAAGGGGCTAAGGACCTTGTGCAAATCTGTGACCGCATCCAGGTTTCAGTTCCCTCAAGGATAAATGTTAAGGTCACAGGGGAATTCTGAGTGATTCATTTACTGCCAGATTCCAACTCTACCTGAACTCTTCCTGCCAAATGGAACTTTTCCTTCACAGAATTGTTTTAGAGGATTTTCCTGACATCCTAAGAGCTTGCCATTGAAACAGAAGGTGAGGAAGAAAAGAAATAAGAAAGGGATGGAGACTGGGAGAAAGGGAGAAAAAAGGGAAGGAGGAAAGAAAAACATCTTCTTGTATTGATCCATGCATATCTATATTTACCAAGACAAATGAAAATATATTGTAGCCATATCCATCATTGTTTTGCATTTCTTTCTTGTGTAGGTACTGACACATGATAGTAAAAATAATCAAACATTTTATAGGATCAGGGAGTCTTTCTGACTCCCTTCAAATTCCTAGCATTTCTCATCTTTTGGAGGACCAAAACTATGAGAAAGTATAATCTGCTTCCCTGTCCTTCAAGGCATCAGTTTGGTGGGGAGAGGAGGCCAGACCCACATGTGTGAAGCGAACCTCAGCATTTCTGAGCCCATACACTTCAGGAGTCCTGACATTTCTGCTCCTCTCTGGAGGAATGTGTGATGTGTGCCTGCCCTTACCTGCCTGAAGGGGTGTCCTCACGAACTCGGGGGGATTCTCCTTCCCTTTTGTATGGGAAAACAGAGGCCTGACAGGATCATAGGCTTTGCAATAGGTGTCCTCTCCAGGTTGGATGGGGAGATTCATAAATGATGCCCTCCCTGTCAGGGCTCCAGGTTACACTGCCATTTGCACAGTGTAGAGATCTGATTTAAGCAGCTATGCAGAACAACCTATTTACTCTAACTCACTAACATGTTTATCATCCTAGACAGGGAAGTAGTGAAAGGAATTGGAAAATCATTTCTGGCTCCTTTACTAACAAGTCTGTGGTCTTTAATGAGGTAAATCCTGTCTGCCTAACTCTACATATTAATATTTGTATGTGTGGTAATAGTTGAGTGATGCTCTTATTATATCTTTTACTTCATGCATTTTTAGAGGATTTAATGGCGTATCTGTGAAAAAATTTTTTTGAAGAATAGATCATTTAAGGTAAATGCACTATTATGAAAATTAAACATAAAAACTATATTACTAAAGTGACAAAAAACATTTAATGAAATGTCAGAACAACTTAAAAATATGTCAGTATTAGTGTTGACTTCTTTATACCTGTTTTCATTTTTTAGATAATTGTGTTTGCGTATTTCTGGCTGTGCTGTGGGCTTTTCTCTGGTTGCAGCGATTGGGGTCCTCTCCCATGGTGCTTGGTCTTCTCTTTAATGGAGCCCCTGGGGCTCACTGGCTGTTGCAGCTCCCGGGCTCTAGAGTGCAGGCTCAGTAGTGTGGCTCACAGGCTTAGCTGTTCATGGCACGTGGGATCTTCCTGGGTCAGGGATCAAACCCATGTCTCCTGCATTGCGAGGCAGCTTCTTTATCATTAAGCCAGCAGGGAAGACCCTGTACCTGTTTTTAAAGAAGGAGAATTATCCAAGAATTTTGGTTACAGCATCAAGTGGTAACTTGCTATCCCAGACTTGTGGTACTAGCAGTTCTTGTGGTCGGATGGGATTTTTGGAAGATCCCTAAGAAATAAATAACGGTTCTGAAGTAAGGTTAAACTGGTATATCATGTTGATAAAAAACACTTTTCCTGAAGGCTCTGTCTTAGGAAAACACAGCGAGTAGCTATTTATTTGAAAAGCATATAAACAGCAGTCACTGTGCCAGATGTTTTTCTTTGTGCTCACCATAGATGGTCTGGATGGTACTGAGGTCCTTCTGGCTGGGTGTCACCAGGGTGGATGTCCCTGGGGTACACAAAGAGCCAGTGTTGTCAGAGTGAAGCAATCCACGGGCATAGCCCAGGTCATGTGTGGCAGTGTTGTCAGATTTCCCTGTGTTACTACTTTTAACTGCACTTTCCCCATAGATGCTTGAACACATTTGATCCACAGGGATAGACTGCATTTATTTATCCATTCACATACACATTCATCTATTCAACAGATGTCTACTTAATATCTTCAGTATTCCAGTCACTTATGGTGGAGAGAGGGAAATGCGCCAGTAAATTCTCCGTGGTACTTTGAGTTTATGCTATAAGAGACTTGTATAAAGTGCTACAATTACACAGAAGACAGACATTGGTTCCCCTGGAAGACTAGGGGAAGGGGAGATGGTCGAGTTAGCTTGGCTCAATGGTTTTTACCTGCATTAACATTCATTTCCTCCTCTTGGAGGTTTGTCAGATCTACATACCCTTTTTTAATCTTCTTTTAAAAAAAAAAATACAATTGCTTGAAAACATAGCCTCATTCTAACCAACAATATCCATGGAAACGTGATCAGTATTTTGTTTCACAGTAAGTGTTATCCCTGTATTACATACAAGCATTAGTGGCCAAGGTGGTTTGCTTTCCACCCTTTGAGGAAAGCCTGAGTGTTTCTCCTCCCTTCTCAACTATCCAGTGTCCTTCTCTGAGGCAGTGAGCTTGACAGGCAAGGTGGAGGGAGCCTTCATGCTATATTCTGGCTGTCCCTCCTCTTTGGTAGATATCTTTCCTCTTTCCTTTAAGTCTGTTTGATGTCACAGAATTCCATGGGTTTTACAAATCTCTGCTCTCAAACCAGTGACCCCAGCATGGCTTGTGCACAAGAGGGTTGCTCATGTGGGCTTCCAGTGTGTCATAGGTAGGAATTCATTATGCTTCCTGTCAATTCAGTGTTTAACCACAACTTCCTCATCTCTACAGAAGATTATATGAAAGGAAGCATAAAAGGGGAAGTGAATGAATTTCTTAGGAAAAATCAGGTTTTTTTTTTTTTTTTTTTCTCCTACAGAGTACGCATGGTGTTTGCAGAGGCAACAGATATCAAGAGAGGTATTTTCTAGAACAGGTGGCATCCAGGCCATTTTCCCAGCCAAGGTGAGAGAGTATGTGTGTTGTGAGTGGAAGGGCTGTCCCCTCAGTTCTTCTGGTGCTTCCAGACAGGATTTCCTGCCTCATTCAGTAGCCACAGTGATAGGAAAGGGGACTTTTGTGAATTCAGGAAACCATGATTGTGGTTTAATAAAGATTGACACAATAAGAAATCTAGGAGTTATTTGGTATAGGCTTGACAACAATTATTTTACACTGGTGATCATTAAAGTAGAATTGTTTGAAATAACTGGGGGAAAGACCTAGTCAATATCAGTGCAGAAATGTTTAATCTCAAGGAATCACGGTGAGCTCTCAGTGATGTTGTAAATATCTAGGTGCTATAAAATATAGGGACAAGATCATGTTGGTTAATAGAGCCTCTGAATGTTTGTTTGTATAGATAAAATAAACAAACATAAACTTTCCTGACTGATTTAGTAAACCATATTTGTAAGAATATGTCATATGGGAAGCACCATGTTGTGTGTTGGGGTTCCAAAAATAATCGGACTCTGACTGTAGTTGCAGGAAATTTAGTATCTCACAGAACGATTGCAATCAGGAATGTGTTACTATGGTTTCTAAATTCCTTAGGAAGATTGATTTTATATGTTATAAGGCACATATCTTTTAGGAAGCCAGGNCTCTGAATGTTTGTTTGTATAGATAAAATAAAGAAACATAAACTTTCCTGACTGATTTAGTAAACCATATTTGTAAGAATATGTCATATGGGAAGCACCATGTTGTGTGCTGGGGTTCCAAAAATAATCGGACTCTGACTGTAGTTGCAGGAAATTTAGTATCTCACAGAATGATTGCAATCAGGAATATGTTACTATGGTTTCTAAATTCCTTAGGAAGATTGATTTTATATGTTATAAGGCACATATCTTTTAGGAAGCCAGGAGTCACTCCACTTATTATAGAGAAAATGTTTTTTAGGTGGGCATACATCACCAAAATTATTTATAGGACATAACAGAAACAAATAATAATGAATATGCAAGTCAGTGCTTTTTGGGCAGTTTCCCCAGGCTTGTTAGCTAGCTGCTGCTGCATAACACGTGGTCACAAGCTTAGCGGCTTAAAACAGCACCATTGGAGTATTTAGCACTCTAGTCCGGCAGGGGAGGGTTGAGGCAACACTTTGGAGGGAGCATCAGAGGAGGAAGAGCATCCCTTGGCCTAGAGAAAGGACAGCATTGGGGATCAGGAGTCCTGCTTCCCTTCTTAGTTCGCTGGCCATACCATGTGGGAGTCAAGGTCCCGGAGAACATCTGCTGTGTGATAAGGGAGGCCAGGCCTCACAAAACCTCTGCAAGCAGCCACCATTTGAGCTCTGTGACAGGTGAGGAAAAATGGGAAGTTACATTATTCTCCCAGCAGTAGGGCAGGACGACACAGGTTGTTTTAAGCTCAGGATCAATTCTATAAAAATCAATATTCTTTCTGGTATGCATGCTTTATTCCCCCAAAGTACTGACTTTGGATCTGAAGAGAGGTGAACGTTTGAGTGGACCAAAAAAAAAAAAAAAAGTCATTTCAGCAAGCAACAAATGTTCTCAGCCATCAAGCCATCAACCACTGCAGCCACTCTTGGTGGTGCAGCCTGAGGGAGGTTCAGGATGGGGAAACACAGGGTGTTGGCCCAGGTAATGAAGATGTGCAGTGAATGAACAAGTTCAACGAGTCCACACACTTGCATCTTCCCATATATAGAAAAGCCTAAGATTATTAACTTGGGAACTCTGTTTCTTGCGATTCACAGTAGTCTTTTGATGTTTAACTACAATTTTTTTCCCCAGCAAAAACTCCTGTGTATCCCGGCTACTCCTTTACTTCACTGCAACAGTTTCTCAGAGCTACCTGAGAGGCTACCTCCTGGGCTTGATTCCTTGGTAAGGTCCCAGAACAAAACATAACTTGAAACCTTTAAATTGTATGTTTTTTTTCCAGTTGACATGTTTGCAGATGGTTCTCTTATACATTCTTTTTAGGAAAACTGCCTTTTCCCTGTTTCTGCTTTATTCTTATTGTTGTTTTGTTGTTTAGTAACTAAGTCATGTCCAACTCTTTTTTGATGNTGCTTCCAGACAGGATTTCCTGCCTCATTCAGTAGCCACAGTGATAGGAAAGGGGACTTTTGTGAATTCAGGAAACCATGATTGTGGTTTAATAAAGATTGACACAATAAGAAATCTAGGAGTTATTTGGTATAGGCTTGACAACAATTATTTTACACTGGTGATCATTAAAGTAGAATTGTTTGAAATAATTGGGGAAAGACCTAGTCAATATCAGTGCAGAAATGTTTAATCTCAAGGAATCACGGTGAGCTCTCAGTGATGTTGTAAATATCTAGGTGCTATAAAATATAGGGACAAGATCATGTTGGTTAATAGAGCCTCTGAATGTTTGTTTGTATAGATAAAATAAACAAACATAAACTTTCCTGACTGATTTAGTAAACCATATTTGTAAGAATATGTCATATGGGAAGCACCATGTTGTGTGTTGGGGTTCCAAAAATAATCGGACTCTGACTGTAGTTGCAGGAAATTTAGTATCTCACAGAACGATTGCAATCAGGAATGTGTTACTATGGTTTCTAAATTCCTTAGGAAGATTGATTTTATATGTTATAAGGCACATATCTTTTAGGAAGCCAGGAGTCACTCCACTTATTATAGAGAAAATGTTTTTTAGGTGGGCATACATCACCAAAATTATTTATAGGACATAACAGAAACAAATAATAATGAATATGCAAGTCAGTGCTTTTTGGGCAGTTTCCCCAGGCTTGTTAGCTAGCTGCTGCTGCATAACACGTGGTCACAAGCTTAGCGGCTTAAAACAGCACCATTGGAGTATTTAGCACTCTAGTCCGGCAGGGGAGGGTTGAGGCAACACTTTGGAGGGAGCATCAGAGGAGGAAGAGCATCCCTTGGCCTAGAGAAAGGACAGCATTGGGGATCAGGAGTCCTGCTTCCCTTCTTAGTTCGCTGGCCATACCATGTGGGAGTCAAGGTCCCGGAGAACATCTGCTGTGTGATAAGGGAGGCCAGGCCTCACAAAACCTCTGCAAGCAGCCACCATTTGAGCTCTGTGACAGGTGAGGAAAAATGGGAAGTTACATTATTCTCCCAGCAGTAGGGCAGGACGACACAGGTTGTTTTAAGCTCAGGATCAATTCTATAAAAATCAATATTCTTTCTGGTATGCATGCTTTATTCCCCCAAAGTACTGACTTTGGATCTGAAGAGAGGTGAACGTTTGAGTGGACCAAAAAAAAAAAAAAAAGTCATTTCAGCAAGCAACAAATGTTCTCAGCCATCAAGCCATCAACCACTGCAGCCACTCTTGGTGGTGCAGCCTGAGGGAGGTTCAGGATGGGGAAACACAGGGTGTTGGCCCAGGTAATGAAGATGTGCAGTGAATGAACAAGTTCAACGAGTCCACACACTTGCATCTTCCCATATATAGAAAAGCCTAAGATTATTAACTTGGGAACTCTGTTTCTTGCGATTCACAGTAGTCTTTTGATGTTTAACTACAATTTTTTTCCCCAGCAAAAACTCCTGTGTATCCCGGCTACTCCTTTACTTCACTGCAACAGTTTCTCAGAGCTACCTGAGAGGCTACCTCCTGGGCTTGATTCCTTGGTAAGGTCCCAGAACAAAACATAACTTGAAACCTTTAAATTGTATGTTTTTTTTCCAGTTGACATGTTTGCAGATGGTTCTCTTATACATTCTTTTTAGGAAAACTGCCTTTTCCCTGTTTCTGCTTTATTCTTATTGTTGTTTTGTTGTTTAGTAACTAAGTCATGTCCAACTCTTTTTTGATGCCATGGACTGTAGCCTGCCAGGCTCCTCTGCCATGGGATTTCCCAGGCAATATTGCTATGGAAATGGGAGAGATGGATCAGGGCACAACACCCATGTAGCTCAAGGACGTGGCAAACAGATTAGAACCAAATAGATCCAGGATGGTGGACAAGTTAACTTCCTCTAGATCTTGAGCCTCAGCACATGCGAATCGTAGCACTCTGCAGCTAAATGGCACACTCACAAGTGCTGTGACAATTCCAAGGCTGACCATAAAGTCCCCAAAGTGGCAGGTGGCCCAGTTCTTGAACATCTCCCTCTTCCCCAAAATAGCTAGAATAATCCTCCTACTCTTTAGCCTGTGAAGTTACCCACCCCCACAGAAACTGACAACCCCACACCCTGGTGCTGCTCTTGCCTTCTGAGATAGCCTACACTCTGTCTTTAGAGTGTGCCTTTTCTCCAAATAAATCCACTTCTTACCTATCACTTTGTCTCTTGCTGAATTCCTTTTGCAATGAAACATCAAGCTTCATTAAGTATTGAGACCAGGTGTGTGTGTGTGTGTGTGTGTGTGTGTGTGTGTGTGTGTGTTCAGTTGCTCAGTCATGTCTGACTCTCTGCGACCTCATGGACCGTAGCGCACCAGGCTCTGCTGTCCATGAAACTTTCCAGGCATGAATACTGGAGTGGGTTGCATGCCCTCCTCCAGGGGATCTCTCTGACCCAGGAATAGAACCTACCTCTCTTGCATTTTCTGCATTGGCAAGCGGGTTCTTTATTGCTAGCATGACCTGGGAAGCCCCTGAGTCCAGTTCTGTGGTTTCAAAAGATCATGGGTTCAAGTCTCAATCTAGGTTTTGGATGGGTTTGAGTCTCAATCTGAGTTACACGGTTTCACATTCACAGCCCTTCAGACACCAGGTGTGGGGGCAGGGCAGGGCTCCACACTAAGCAATTCTCTGTCACCCCAGCTGGGTGTCCTATAAAGTAGCTCAGTTCTGACTCTGTCCACCTGGAGAGAACACCAGATTCCACGAGTCAAGAGTTCAGTCCCTTGAGACTGCCCCATTTCCAATGCCAGCTTGCAAGGAGCAGGCCCTCAGGTTGCTCATGACGTCAGTCTGACTTGGCCTCAAGTCAGAAGTTCCCATTGATTGACCTCTCACTCTTAAATTCGACTTTTTACTAGAAGAGGTCACAGAATTCAGGGAAGCTTTACATTTACCAGTGTACTACAAAATGAAGAACTGAATACATAGGGCCAGGTCTGAGAGATTCCCAGATGCCGGAGCTCAATCCCCTGGAGCTGGAGTGTGTCATCGTCTCCATAAGTGTGTGTGTTCACCAGTCTGGAAGCTCATCTCACCTCACACATTGGGGAGCTTTCTGGAGGCTTCGTCATGTAGGCATGATCAATCATTGACTTCATTTCTAGCTTTTCTCCCCTTTTTGGAGAATGAGGGTGGGGCTGAAACTCCAGGCTTTCTAATTACAGCTTCATCTTTTTGGTGATCAGCGCTAGAGTCCATAAAACTTGCCTCATTAGAACAAAATACAAGGCTATCATCAAGGAAGGAACTCTGGGGTCAAAGAACAAACAGTAGGTCAAAAGATACTTCTAATGCACTATCACTTAGGAAACTACAAGAGTTTTAGGAGCTCTGTGCTAGGAACTGGAGGTGGAGACACTATATTTTCTTTTATTTCACATGAGCTAAGCAATGAGTTTTAAAAAGCACAAGATTAGAGTCAAAGGGCCTAGACTGAGTTACAGCTCCATCCCTTGTAAACTCTGTAAACATAGGGAAGTTCCTTAACCTATCTGATGTTCAATTGTAAAAAAGACATAACCGTACTGTTTAGACCACCAAATTATTATAAATGTACCATTACAGACATTTTTTAAAAATTGCAATTTGTACTATACAACAGCATTTTATTATTTACCTGACATTTAAAAAGTTCCCTGTTATCAGGTGTTATATGATAATAAAAGGTAAACAAGTGAAACAATTATCCTCTGATTAAAAATAAAATTTTAAAAAGATACTTAGGGAAATGTAAACCGTTTCCTTGGTTCATGGTTAATATCTTCTTGCTCTAAAGAATATAAACCAAGCTGATCAAATAAAATTTATATTTTAAGCACATCAAGAAAGTTTAAACATAAATTTCTCTCTCTGTGTCCATTTGGGCCTTTTCTCTTTCACGCTAGTGTGCAGTGTACATTGGCATTTCACACTAGCCAGAATTTCTCAAAGATGAGAGTGCCCGTTTGACCATAAAAATCGTTTTCTCCCCTTCCTTCTGATGCAACTAGTGTTACCGAGCCCAAGCTCATCCTGCTCACCACATGATAGGCCAATGAATCCAAGAGATGAGGTGTTGAGGCAAGGAATATGATTCTATTCTGAAAGCTGGGTGACCAAGAAGATGTCAAAATAATGTTTCAGGGTAACCATCTTGTCAGGATCTGGATATCAGGTTCTTTTATACAGTCAGAGAGAGAGAAGCAAGGTGCAACTGAAGTCAGAAGGCAGAATAGAGAGGGAGAGGCAGTGGGGAAACAAAATAAAAGTGTCCTCCATCTTGCAAAACACCTCCAGGAATGGCAAGCCTTTGGAAAGGGTGTGTTCATCTCTTCTTTTTGTTGTAGCTATTTACAGGTAGGCAGAGTCAGATTATCTCTCTATGAGCTGAACAAAGGTACTTTAGTTTACAGTCAGGCACAGGGCACAGGGGCAGGGTCCTCTGAGGCAGGCTATTATGCATGATTATAATAACAAAATCAAATAAAAGCAAGTCAAACAAACAGTTTCCAACATAGAGTTAGCACTGGCTTCTCTACAGCACTAGCGATGCAACTTCCTAAAAGGACAGCTTTCTTTCCCAACCGTATAAGAGATCAAAGTGACTCGCTGTTCACTTTGCATGTGCTTACCTTGCCTGTGTATGCTTGGTGAACTTTATGTAAAATTATCAGTATGTCATTTTGATGGATGATTCTTTGTCTCAAAAATGTACATGACTGTCCCTTTAACTTCTAACAGGCAGAACAGTTCTCAGTCTGCTTTCTGGGTTATAATCCTCAATTGCTTCAAATAAAATTCCTTTTTCTCTTCTTGACCTTTAATTGAACTTCTGTTGACGTCTTCTTGCTCTAAGAAGTGAATATAAATTGTTAGGTAGTTAGACTAGAAAAAGGAGTCCAAAATGGTGGTGGTTAAATGACTGAGAAAGAAAGGGGGAAGGCCTGTGAAAAAGGAACAAAGGAGAAATTCACAAAGTGAGAACCTCAGGTGAAACAAATACATCCTCTCCCTGATTGATGACGGGGTGCTAGCCCTAATTTGCACAGGGCAGGCTCTGGGAGGTGGAGAGGAGACGAAAAGTATAAAAAGAGAGCCAGGAGGGGCTGAGGCCTCTCCTTTGGGGTAGGCCCACTCTCATGCCTTCCGAGGTTTTGCCAAATAAAGCTCTGAGCTGTAATAGAACTGTCACACTGGCCCACTGTTTTAAATCTTTGTTGCTGTGAGACTGAACTGAGGAAATTACCCACTCTCCTGATAAAATGAAGCTACTAAAAATATAAGACCTAACAAAAGCTGTATAATTTCAAAATCATGGGCTGTTGGCAGCTCTGAATAGCAAAAGCAACATGAGGCAGACAGAGATTTGAAATTTGACCCTACTATTAGATGTGTAATTCAGTTTCTTGACTAGAAAATTGGAATAATAATAATAATATCATACCTGAACTCAGGTTCAGCTGTTTGCCACTTAAAAGTCAATATCTGAGAGACAAGCATTTGTTGGAAGGGAAAGATTGCTTTATTCAGGAGCCTGGCAACCTGAGGCAAAGGTGAACTTGGGTCCAAAAGCCAACTCTAAAGTTTTTAAAGGAAGAATCATTTGGGGACTGGGTCAGAGTCTTCAGTATCTTCCACTGTGGGTTCCAGGAATCTTGTGCTCAGCCTGAAGTCACCATCCTCCATCTGGGTGGGGACTGTAGTTTCTGCAGAAGTTTCAAACGTATTGTTATGTGTATTCCTTGAAGAGGATCCGGGACCTTGTCCATCACTGCACTATTGTTTCTTGACTGCTCCTCCCTTGTTTCTGCACCCTCTCCCTTCCCTGATTTTTATCATTGTTGCTTAGTCTCTAAGTCCTGTCCAGCTCCTTGTAACCGCATGGGCTGTAGCATGCCAAACTTCCCTCTTCTTCATTGTCTCCCAGAGTTTGCTCAAACTCAAGTCCATTGCGTTGGCGATACCATTCAACCATCTCATCCTCTATCCGAGGACAACTCCTCCTGTCCTCAGTCTTTCCATCAGGGCTTTTTCTAATGAGGCAACTCTTTGCATGAAGTGGCCAAAGTTTTGGAGCTTTAGCTTAGCATCAGTCCTTCCAATGAATACTCAGGGTTGATTTCCTTTAGGATTGACTAGTATGATCTCTTTGCTGTCCAAGAGACTCTCAAGAGTCTTCTCCAGCACTGCAATTCAAAAGCATCAATTCTTCAGCACTCAGCCTTCTTTCTGATCCAACTATCACATCTGTACATGACTACTGGAAAAACCACAGCTTTGACTCTATAAACTTTTGTTGGCAAACTGACGTCTTTACTTTTTAATATGCTGTCTAGGTTTGTCATAACTTTCTTTCTAAGGAGTAAGGATCATTTAATTTTATGGTTGCAGTTACAGTCCACAGTGATTTTGGAGCCCCAAAATAAAATTTATCACTGCTTCTACTCTTCCCCCTTCTATTTGCCTTGAAGTGATGGGATCAGATCCCCTTGCCTGACTTAGGAACTGTTTGAACCCGTCCTTTGAAATTCAGGGAAGGTCAAGGAAGTTGAATGAAACCTATTTCCTACAAACAAAAAAATGTGTGTGTTGGTGGGTGGTGGTTCAGAGAAAGGACATGTACCCAGAAGGGACCCATGGCATCCTGCTCAGTTTCAAAATTCCTCTAAAATGGCTTTTGGGAAAATTAAGTAAAATAATGTATACTCTGTACATCTACTTCAATGTTTGTTCCATAGTGTTTCAAGAATACTGGTTCTTCTAAGATTTTAAAGGTACCTAGAAATACCTAATTAAATCCTCTTCACATCAGAAATGAGGAAACAGACTTTGAAATTCTCAGTTGTTTCAGTTCTTGGAAAGCAAAACAATTGTGACTATGATTCAATAGACAGAGTTAGATCATTTTAAGAGGACTTGAATTTATCCAAGGAATGAGTCTTGAGAAAATTATTGCTACACAATGCAATAAAGCCAAGAAAAACCAAACATTTCCCTCTGAATCTCCATAATAAACCAACAAACTTAGCCATCTCCTTTTTAGATTTAGGGGTATTGCTTCACAGTGCATTCAACATGTGGTGTTTGCCTAAACATTTTGCCTCCTCCCAATTACATGCACATTCTGGTTGCAGAGATCACAATATGCATGGGATTTACTACATTGTGGTTGGTATGCCCACCTGTGGGAAGATACTGTATATATTTGGCTAAACTCTTCTTTTTTTAATCCATTGTCAGAATACTACCAGGTAGGAACTTTTGTGCTCTTGGAATATTTGAATTTGCCAGCATAATTATAATAATCTAGTGAGATGGGACTAGGATTGATGATATGATACCTGAAAACGTGAAAGTGAAAGTCACTCAGTTGTGTTTGACTCTTTGTGACCCCATGGACTATACAGCTCATGGAATTCTCAGGTCAGAATACTAGAGTGGGTAGCCTTCCCCTTCTCCAGAGGATCTTCCCAACCCAAGGATCAAATCCAGGTCTCCCGCATTGCAGGCAGGTTCTTTACCAGCTGAGCCACAAGGGAAGCCAAAGAACACTGAAGTGGGTAGCCTATCCTTCCTCCAGCAAATCTTCCTGGCCCAGGAATGATATCATTATATCTTTGATATCACAGTGATATCATAGACACCTTAGAGAAAAAAACTCAAAAGAAGTTAACCACAATATGTTCAGCAATATGACAAACTGAGGTTGACTGACAAACAACAAAAATTCAATGCTTCTCTTAATGTATAATTCTTTAGGATCAAATGGGTTTGAAAAAACCAAAGATAGATCCCAATCTCAGAACTGTGATATTATCTGTCATGCACCCTACCAATAAGCAAGCAACTCAGTGACTGACAAGGATATTGAGATTTTATTAATAATAAAATTGTGTCTCTCATCTAGAAATCCTGAGGCTCCTATTCACAAACCCAGCNCGTCTTTACTTTTTAATATGCTGTCTAGGTTTGTCATAACTTTCTTTCTAAGGAGTAAGGATCATTTAATTTTATGGTTGCAGTTACAGTCCACAGTGATTTTGGAGCCCCAAAATAAAATTTATCACTGCTTCTACTCTTCCCCCTTCTATTTGCCTTGAAGTGATGGGATCAGATCCCCTTGCCCGACTTAGGAACTGTTTGAACCCGTCCTTTGAAATTCAGGGAAGGTCAAGGAAGTTGAATGAAACCTATTTCCTACAAACAAAAAAATGTGTGTGTTGGTGGGTGGTGGTTCAGAGAAAGGACATGTACCCAGAAGGGACCCATGGCATCCTGCTCAGTTTCAAAATTCCTCTAAAATGGCTTTTGGGAAAATTAAGTAAAATAATGTATACTCTGTACATCTACTTCAATGTTTGTTCCATAGTGTTTCAAGAATACTGGTTCTTCTAAGATTTTAAAGGTACCTAGAAATACCTAATTAAATCCTCTTCACATCAGAAATGAGGAAACAGACTTTGAAATTCTCAGTTGTTTCAGTTCTTGGAAAGCAAAACAATTGTGACTATGATTCAATAGACAGAGTTAGATCATTTTAAGAGGACTTGAATTTATCCAAGGAATGAGTCTTGAGAAAATTATTGCTACACAATGCAATAAAGCCAAGAAAAACCAAACATTTCCCTCTGAATCTCCATAATAAACCAACAAACTTAGCCATCTCCTTTTTAGATTTAGGGGTATTGCTTCACAGTGCATTCAACATTCAATGTGGTGTTTGCCTAAACATTTTGCCTCCTCCCAATTACATGCACATTCTGGTTGCAGAGATCACAATGTGCATGGGATTTACTACACTGTGGTTGGTATGCCCACCTGTGGGAAGATACTGTATATATTTGGCTAAACTCTTCTTTTTTTAATCCATTGTCAGAATACTACCAGGTAGGAACTTTTGTGCTCTTGGAATATTTGAATTTGCCAGCATAATTATAATAATCTAGTGAGATGGGACTAGGATTGATGATATGATACCTGAAAACGTGAAAGTGAAAGTCACTCAGTTGTGTTTGACTCTTTGTGACCCCATGGACTATACAGCTCATGGAATTCTCAGGTCAGAATACTAGAGTGGGTAGCCTTCCCCTTCTCCAGAGGATCTTCCCAACCCAAGGATCAAATCCAGGTCTCCCGCATTGCAGGCAGGTTCTTTACCAGCTGAGCCACAAGGGAAGCCAAAGAACACTGAAGTGGGTAGCCTATCCTTCCTCCAGCAAATCTTCCTGGCCCAGGAATGATATCATTATATCTTTGATATCACAGTGATATCATAGACACCTTAGAGAAAAAAACTCAAAAGAAGTTAACCACAATATGTTCAGCAATATGACAAACTGAGGTTGACTGACAAACAACAAAAATTCAATGCTTCTCTTAATGTATAATTCTTTAGGATCAAATGGGTTTGAAAAAACCAAAGATAGATCCCAATCTCAGAACTGTGATATTATCTGTCATGCACCCTACCAATAAGCAAGCAACTCAGTGACTGACAAGGATATTGAGATTTTATTAATAATAAAATTGTGTCTCTCATCTAGAAATCCTGAGGCTCCTATTCACAAACCCAGCAGAAAGAAAGCTGAACTTGCAAGTGGTGTTGAGCGGAAATAAACATTAAAGTTTGCAGAGGACAGTAGCATAAACCTATGTTTGCATAATATAGCTTGAAATTTACCCAGAATGTTTTTTTAAGAAGAATACCTGGGGTACAAGACTCTCAACTTTAAATCAGGCATAGGTCCAGAACTGTATGAAAATAGCTAAATAGTG
This sequence comes from Raphicerus campestris, assembly GCA_006410735.1. Lineage (NCBI taxonomy): Eukaryota > Metazoa > Chordata > Mammalia > Artiodactyla > Bovidae > Raphicerus > Raphicerus campestris. The sequence goes on along the minus strand of SJYW01030631.1, from coordinate 7,837 downwards.
TTGGGAATAGTTGTAAGACCAAACAATTTACTGAAAGAAAAAACATTTATTCCACAAATTACGAGGATGCAGAGTAGGTGATGGTAAGCAGTGTCTGGTTTTCCTCACTAAGGGAGTGGAGACAGCCTTTATCTAAAGGGACTGAGAAAAGAGTCTTTATGCTCTCCTCCCTACATTCTGAGCCACATATCCACCTTAGTTCCCACCCCCTACCACCTGGTTTGTGTTAAAATGTCATCTTTTTATTCAAAGTCCTTATTATCAAAAGCAGATTTTCTCAGTCTGCTTTCTAAAACCTAGAGTGGGTTTAGTGATTTCTAGTTCTCTTATCAGTGTGTCTACTCTCTGGCCAAGGTGTCCTGTGGATCAACACTTTTCTGAGTCCTAAATCATCAGGAAAAGAGCATTAAGTCTCCTGGAAGGAAGAGTAGACTTCTGTTGAAAATGGATATGCCCTTAATGTTGTCCCATGAGACCTTGAACAACCTAGACATAGTCACCACCTCAACAATATGCTTTGATCACATACTGAGAGCCGAGTTCATGTGTTTTCCCACAAAACTATGCAGTGTATGTGAATCATCTCACTTGACCATATCAGAGATAAACTGACTTTGCCAAGGGACAGGAGTAGCAAGTAAAAAAAGTCTGCCATTTGAATGCAGTTTTTTACTTCCTTGGATCACAAAGAAGGCTGAGTGCTGAACAACTGGTGCCTTCGAACTGTGTTGCTGGAGAAGAATCTTGAGAGTCCCTTGGACAGCAAGGAGATCAATCTTACAAGAAATCAACCCAGAATATTCATTGGAAGGACTGATGCTAAAGCTCCAGTACTTTGGCCACCTGAGGCGAAGAGCCAACTCATTGCAAAAGACCTTGAGGATGGGAAATATTAGGTCAGGAGGAGAAGGGGATGACAAAGAATGAGATGGTTGGATGGATGGCATCACCAGCTCAGTGGACATGAATCTGAGCAAACTCTGTGAAACAGTGAAGGACAGGGAAGCTTGGTATGCTGCAGTCCAGGGGGTCACAGAGTTGGACATGACTTAGCAACTAAACAGCAAAAACAACCACCATCTTCAGGAAGCTATCTTTGATTCTCTTTCCCCAAAACACTCCTCACCCATCCCCAAAGCTGCATTCATTCTCTGTCCACTTACTGTCATTGTGATTAGCGATATCAACCCACTCTTGAAATGATCTGATTTTCTGATTGCTCTCCCTACTAATCTCCTTATTACTGGATGAAATCACAATTGATATTGTTCACATTGAGCAGAGAAATTGAGCACAGTAATAACAACAACAATAATAATAATAATATTTATTACTCCAACAGAGCTGGTTGTTCTCTAAATCTGTTGCAATGGAATTTGTGAAAAGTGTGGGAGACTTTCATTTTAAGAAGAACTGAATGAAAAATAGGTGAGGAAAACCTCAATTTGAAATACATAAAGTTGACTGCTCCACTTATTTTGCATAATTAATGAGTTCATAATAAGAGGCCATATTCTGATTGGGCTTCCCTGGTGGCTCAGTGGTAAAGAATCTGCCTGCCAGTGTAGGAGGTACAAGTTCAATCCCTGGGTTGGGAAGATGCCATGGAGAAGGGCATGGCTACCCACTCCAGTATTCTTGTCTGGAAAATCCCATGGCCAGAGGAATCTGGTGGGAATGTTTGTGGTCCATAGGGTCACAAAGAGTCGAACATTACTTAATGACTGAACAACAAAAATAACAGCAAATGTTCTGATTATTTCCCATATATTCTGAGAGTTGGAAAATTGACCTCTATGGGCTGTATCAACTAGGCTCACTTCTGACTTTTAGATATTTTTGGCCAGTTGGAGTCACCACAAGAGATTAAAGAGTACCAGAGAGACATTAAGGGATTTATTCCCCCATTTTTATTCAGGAGTCTATGGGTTACCAGCTGCTGCATTTCTCTACCAAAGCTCAAAGCCTTTGTTGGACTGTCTTTTACAGCCATAGCCCTAGCTACTGCAGTAGCTTAAAACTCTCTGTCTTTGACAATTCTTCATCCTTGCTGCTTCAGACCTTATGGGGGTGGTTCCTTCATGCATTTAACCTAGGTCTGCTTCACTATGATTTGTTGGTTTCATTTTATCCAGCCCATGGTTTTATAGGTCATCTTTTCCTGAAATCTTTCTCAATTACCCATATGAGTGTGCCATGTGTTTCCTGCCAGAACCTTGAGTTTTGTAAGGATTCTTATAAAAGATNCGTCTTTACTTTTTAATATGCTGTCTAGGTTTGTCATAACTTTCTTTCTAAGGAGTAAGGATCATTTAATTTTATGGTTGCAGTTACAGTCCACAGTGATTTTGGAGCCCCAAAATAAAATTTATCACTGCTTCTACTCTTCCCCCTTCTATTTGCCTTGAAGTGATGGGATCAGATCCCCTTGCCCGACTTAGGAACTGTTTGAACCCGTCCTTTGAAATTCAGGGAAGGTCAAGGAAGTTGAATGAAACCTATTTCCTACAAACAAAAAAATGTGTGTGTTGGTGGGTGGTGGTTCAGAGAAAGGACATGTACCCAGAAGGGACCCATGGCATCCTGCTCAGTTTCAAAATTCCTCTAAAATGGCTTTTGGGAAAATTAAGTAAAATAATGTATACTCTGTACATCTACTTCAATGTTTGTTCCATAGTGTTTCAAGAATACTGGTTCTTCTAAGATTTTAAAGGTACCTAGAAATACCTAATTAAATCCTCTTCACATCAGAAATGAGGAAACAGACTTTGAAATTCTCAGTTGTTTCAGTTCTTGGAAAGCAAAACAATTGTGACTATGATTCAATAGACAGAGTTAGATCATTTTAAGAGGACTTGAATTTATCCAAGGAATGAGTCTTGAGAAAATTATTGCTACACAATGCAATAAAGCCAAGAAAAACCAAACATTTCCCTCTGAATCTCCATAATAAACCAACAAACTTAGCCATCTCCTTTTTAGATTTAGGGGTATTGCTTCACAGTGCATTCAACATTCAATGTGGTGTTTGCCTAAACATTTTGCCTCCTCCCAATTACATGCACATTCTGGTTGCAGAGATCACAATGTGCATGGGATTTACTACACTGTGGTTGGTATGCCCACCTGTGGGAAGATACTGTATATATTTGGCTAAACTCTTCTTTTTTTAATCCATTGTCAGAATACTACCAGGTAGGAACTTTTGTGCTCTTGGAATATTTGAATTTGCCAGCATAATTATAATAATCTAGTGAGATGGGACTAGGATTGATGATATGATACCTGAAAACGTGAAAGTGAAAGTCACTCAGTTGTGTTTGACTCTTTGTGACCCCATGGACTATACAGCTCATGGAATTCTCAGGTCAGAATACTAGAGTGGGTAGCCTTCCCCTTCTCCAGAGGATCTTCCCAACCCAAGGATCAAATCCAGGTCTCCCGCATTGCAGGCAGGTTCTTTACCAGCTGAGCCACAAGGGAAGCCAAAGAACACTGAAGTGGGTAGCCTATCCTTCCTCCAGCAAATCTTCCTGGCCCAGGAATGATATCATTATATCTTTGATATCACAGTGATATCATAGACACCTTAGAGAAAAAAACTCAAAAGAAGTTAACCACAATATGTTCAGCAATATGACAAACAGAGGTTGACTGACAAACAACAAAAATTCAATGCTTCTCTTAATGTATAATTCTTTAGGATCAAATGGGTTTGAAAAAATCAAAGATAGATCCCAATCTCAGAACTGTGATATTATCTGTCATGCACCCTACCAATAAGCAAGCAACTCAGTGACTGAAAAGGATATTGAGATTTTATTAATAATAAAATTGTGTTTCTCATCTAGAAATCCTGAGGCTCCTATTCACAAACCCAGCAGAAAGAAAGCTGAACTTGCAAGTGGTGTTGAGCGGAAATAAACATTAAAGTTTGCAGAGGACAGTAGCATAAACCTATGTTTGCATAATATAGCTTGAAATTTACCCAGAATGTTTTTTTAAGAAGAATACCTGGGGTACAAGACTCACAACTTTAAATCAGGCATAGGTCCAGAACTGTATGAAAATAGCTAAATAGTGTTGGGAATAGTTGTAAGACCAAACAATTTACTGAAAGAAAAAACATTTATTCCACAAATTACGAGGATGCAGAGTAGGTGATGGTAAGCAGTGTCTGGTTTTCCTCACTAAGGGAGTGGAGACAGCCTTTATCTAAAGGGACTGAGAAAAGAGTCTTTATGCTCTCCTCCCTACATTCTGAGCCACATATCCACCTTAGTTCCCACCCCCTACCACCTGGTTTGTGTTAAAATGTCATCTTTTTATTCAAAGTCCTTATTATCAAAAGCAGATTTTCTCAGTCTGCTTTCTAAAACCTAGAGTGGGTTTAGTGATTTCTAGTTCTCTTATCAGTGTGTCTACTCTCTGGCCAAGGTGTCCTGTGGATCAACACTTTTCTGAGTCCTAAATCATCAGGAAAAGAGCATTAAGTCTCCTGGAAGGAAGAGTAGACTTCTGTTGAAAATGGATATGCCCTTAATGTTGTCCCATGAGACCTTGAACAACCTAGACATAGTCACCACCTCAACAATATGCTTTGATCACATACTGAGAGCCGAGTTCATGTGTTTTCCCACAAAACTATGCAGTGTATGTGAATCATCTCACTTGACCATATCAGAGATAAACTGACTTTGCCAAGGGACAGGAGTAGCAAGTAAAAAAAGTCTGCCATTTGAATGCAGTTTTTTACTTCCTTGGATCACAAAGAAGGCTGAGTGCTGAACAACTGGTGCCTTCGAACTGTGTTGCTGGAGAAGAATCTTGAGAGTCCCTTGGACAGCAAGGAGATCAATCTTACAAGAAATCAACCCAGAATATTCATTGGAAGGACTGATGCTAAAGCTCCAGTACTTTGGCCACCTGAGGCGAAGAGCCAACTCATTGCAAAAGACCTTGAGGATGGGAAATATTAGGTCAGGAGGAGAAGGGGATGACAAAGAATGAGATGGTTGGATGGATGGCATCACCAGCTCAGTGGACATGAATCTGAGCAAACTCTGTGAAACAGTGAAGGACAGGGAAGCTTGGTATGCTGCAGTCCAGGGGGTCGCAGAGGTGGACATGACTTAGCAACTAAACAGCAAAAACAACCACCATCTTCAGGAAGCTATCTTTGATTCTCTTTCCCCAAAACACTCCTCACCCATCCCCAAAGCTGCATTCATTCTCTGTCCACTTACTGTCATTGTGATTAGCGATATCAACCCACTCTTGAAATGATCTGATTTTCTGATTGCTCTCCCTACTAATCTCCTTATTACTGGATGAAATCACAATTGATATTGTTCACATTGAGCAGAGAAATTGAGCACAGTAATAACAACAACAATAATAATAATAATATTTATTACTCCAACAGAGCTGGTTGTTCTCTAAATCTGTTGCAATGGAATTTGTGAAAAGTGTGGGAGACTTTCATTTTAAGAAGAACTGAATGAAAAATAGGTGAGGAAAACCTCAATTTGAAATACATAAAGTTGACTGCTCCACTTATTTTGCATAATTAATGAGTTCATAATAAGAGGCCATATTCTGATTGGGCTTCCCTGGTGGCTCAGTGGTAAAGAATCTGCCTGCCAGTGTAGGAGGTACAAGTTCAATCCCTGGGTTGGGAAGATGCCATGGAGAAGGGCATGGCTACCCACTCCAGTATTCTTGTCTGGAAAATCCCATGGCCAGAGGAATCTGGTGGGAATGTTTGTGGTCCATAGGGTCACAAAGAGTCGAACATTACTTAATGACTGAACAACAAAAATAACAGCAAATGTTCTGATTATTTCCCATATATTCTGAGAGTTGGAAAATTGACCTCTATGGGCTGTATCAACTAGGCTCACTTCTGACTTTTAGATATTTTTGGCCAGTTGGAGTCACCACAAGAGATTAAAGAGTACCAGAGAGACATTAAGGGATTTATTCCCCCATTTTTATTCAGGAGTCTATGGGTTACCAGCTGCTGCATTTCTCTACCAAAGCTCAAAGCCTTTGTTGGACTGTCTTTTACAGCCATAGCCCTAGCTACTGCAGTAGCTTAAAACTCTCTGTCTTTGACAATTCTTCATCCTTGCTGCTTCAGACCTTATGGGGGTGGTTCCTTCATGCATTTAACCTAGGTCTGCTTCACTATGATTTGTTGGTTTCATTTTATCCAGCCCATGGTTTTATAGGTCATCTTTTCCTGAAATCTTTCTCAATTACCCATATGAGTGTGCCATGTGTTTCCTGCCAGAACCTTGAGTTTTGTAAGGATTCTTATAAAAGATTCTTGGTATCATTTTCTACCTTTCACATATAATCCAAATAAAGGTACTATGGGGAACTTCTAGGCTTATTACTCCAACTTAGAGCCCTATCTCCAAATCAGTCCTTCTTTTCCCATTTTCAGCTCAAAGATCTCAGGGAGGGCTCTCTTGGGCCTGTCTTTGTCATGTAACCCCAAACCAGTATCAGTGATTGAATGCCCCAGAACCACAACAGGTAGCCTGCAATAGAATGAAGTGGCTGCAGTAGGGTGAGAAGAGGTTTCCCAGAACATGGCAGATACTTTTCCAGCAGGATAATGTGTTGGTCCATCAGACAAGGGAAGTCCACTTGGATGCTCTCAGAGCCAATGCATGCCTCAATAGAAGAGGGGGTTGCTTTTTAGTACATTGGGGAAGACTTTAGGAAGATTCATGCTCTGAATATTTATTTTAAAAACCCCAACTCACTTCATTATCCCCTTTATTGCTGCTTGGATCTCTACTCTTTCAATAATAACTTTTTTTTTTGTATAGTTCTTCTGTGTATTCATGCCACCTCTTCTTAGTATCTTCTGCTTCTATTAGGTCCAGACCACTTCTATCCTTCATTGTGCCCATTTTTGCATGAAATGTTACCCTGGTATGTCTAATTTTCTTGAAAAGATCTCTAGTCTTTCCCATTCTATTGTTTTTCTCTATTTCTTGGCACTGATCACTGAGGAAGGCTTTCTTATCTCTCCTTGCTAGTCTTTGGAACTCTGCATTTCAATGGGTATATCTTTCCTTTACCTTTGCCTTTAGCTTCTCTTCTTTTCTCACCTATTTGTAAGGCCTCCTTGGATAAACATTTTGCTTTTTTGCATTTATTTTTCTTGGGGATAGTGTTGATCACTGCCTCCTTTACAATGTCATGAACCTCCGTCCATAGTACTTCAGGCAGTCTATCATATATAATCTCTTAAATCTATGTGTCACTTCCACTGTATAATTGTTAGGGATTTGATTAAGGTCATACCTGAATGGTCTAGTGGTTTTCCCTACTTTCTTTCATTAAAGTCTGAATTTTGCAATAGGGAGTTCATGATCTGAGCCACAGTCAGCTCCCAGTCTTGTTTTTACTGATTGTATAGAGCTTCTCCATCTTCAGCTACAAGGAATATAATCAATCTGATTTCAGTATTGACCATCTGGTGATGTCTATGTGTAGAGCCTTCTCTTGTGTTGTTGGAAGAGTGTGTTTGCTATGACCAGTGTGTTCTCTTGAAAAAACTCTGTTAGCCTTTGCTGTGCTTCATTTTTTACTCCAGTCCAAATTTGCCCGATACTCCAGATATCTCTTCCTATTTTAGATTCCAGTCCCCTATGATGAAAAGGACATATTTTGGGGGTATTAGTTCTAGAAGGTGTTGTAGGTCTTCAGAAAGCCATTCAACTTCAGCTTCTTTGGCATTGGTGGTTGAGCATAGACTTGGATTACTGTGATATTGAATTGTTTCCTTGGAAATGAGCAGAGATCATTCTGTCATTTT
>SJYW01030623.1:100348-129247 GCA_006410735.1 Raphicerus campestris | reverse complement strand
AGGCCTGGCGTGCTGCAATTCATGGGGTCGCAAAGAGTCGGACACGACTGAGTGAACTGAACAGAAGTGATACTTCACCTCTGTGAGCTTCTTCCTCCAAATCTATGTACTTTGTCTAATCATGACACAGTAGATATAGTCACATTGAGACAGTCTATAGAATTATTGACCAAAAATCTTCACAAGTGTCTGTTAGTCAAAATCGTGAAGAAACAAGGAAAGACCCAGAAATTATAACAGTTTAGAAGGAGACTAAGGAATCATTATAAATGCAAAATGATATTTTGGTTGAATTCTGGAGCAAAAAATGATGCTAATAGAAAAACTGGTAAAATACAAGTACAATACAATTAGTAGTACAGTTTCAATGTTAATTTCCACGTGTTGACAAATGTTTCATGGTTGTATAAGATGTCAACATTAGGGGAAACTGGGTGAAGGGTTCATGGGAACTCTATGTCCTATCTTTACAACTCTTCTTTAAATCAAAAATTGTTTTATAATCAATAATTGAGAAATTTATCAGTGCAGCTGTGATATAGAGGAAGAAGCAACTTTAAAAGTGGTATGGTCCGGTAAATGCCACCTTAGTTCATGCTCTGTCCTGAGAACTGAATCAGCTTCTATGTGAATTTCATAGAAAAAGGAATTGTGTTGTCAACTTATCCTTGAACCCTAAAACTGGCTAGAAGAGCTTGCAGGACACCTGATAAACAAAAGACATCTATGTTTGGCCCAAAGGTAGATTCTAATGCACTATCTTTGGATTGGAAAGAAAAATTTTTTTTCTCCTGGTTCTACTTCCAAACAATTAATTCAACAAATATTCACTGATGCAAAGAGGTCTCAGACAGTGAGCTGGATGCTGGATGTACAAAACCCAATTCAATCTGGTTCTTGCTCCCAACTGTCTTACAGTCTCCTAGGGGAAGGAGGCCTATTGTTTCAACACACAGTTATTGTTTGAGTACCTACTCTATGCTAGCCACTATTCTTGGTGCTTGGGATGCAACAGTAAAACACATCTACAAAGATACTTGCCCAGAAGGAGTTTATATTCTCTTAGGAGTGGTTTTGGGGAAGACAGCTGATTTACAATCAGGGAAATATATTAGTAAATGATGACTCTTCTGATTTAAACCCAGGATTTGTCTTGAAAGGGTTTTGGAGGCAGGCAAGGCTGGCCTGTGTCATAATTTCCCCTCACTTGAAGTGGTTGCATTATGACTCATCTCCACTCATACATGGTCAAGCAGAGACACTGAATGGCATAATAATGATATAATCATGATTACATATCCACCAAAGGACACTTTAAAAAATTGTTTAGTTTTGGCTGTGCTGGGTCTTTCTTGCTGTGTGGGCTTTTCTCTAGTTTCAGCAAGAGGGAGCTACTGTCTAGTTGCAGTGCTCAGGCTTCTCATTGACATGGCTTCTCTCATGGCAGAGCACAGTCTCTAGACTTCATGGGCTCAGTAGTTATGGCTAGCAGGCTCTAGAGAACAGACTCAATAATTGTAGCACTCAAACAGCTGCTCCGCAGCGTGTGGGATCTTCCCAGACCAGGGATTGAACCTATGTCTCCTGCCTTGGCAGGTGGATTCTTTACCTCTGAGCCACCAGGGAAGCCCCAAAAGGCATATTTGTTGGGACAAGGAAAACTAACTTTGTACCTATGAAGTAGAAACTGTAATATGACTGGAACCAAGGAACTTGTTACCTTAGTGGGTCTTTGTAATGATTTCCTCTACAGGCCAGAGAGTCCCACACCCATTTCAAGCAACACTATCTAGCCTCTCAATTTATTCTCATTTACATTCATTATTTTCAGCACCATTTTATTCTTTTTCCAGATGTTCTCCAGGTTTCCCAGTAGTGTCTGTTAATAGTTCATTCTAAGATAATTTTTCTTTGATAGCTGTGTAGGTATACAATTGTAATGACTTCGAGTAATGCTTCCTCTGTTTTATCAACCAATGCAAGTGTATATATTGCAGTTTTATGTTATATTTTAGTATTTTTACAGCTTATGCAATTTACCCCTTCTTCCAGGCATTGTTTCAAAATTATTTTCATATTTATAATAAGAAAATAATAGTAAAATTCACTAAAACAAACGATGNATAATTTTTCTTTGATAGCTGTGTAGGTATACAATTGTAATGACTTCGAGTAATGCTTTCTCTGTTTTATCAACCAATGCAAGTGTATATATTGTAGCTTTATGTTATATTTTAGTATTTTTACAGCTTATGCAATTTACCACTTCTTCCAGGCATTGTTTCAAAATTATTTTCATATTTATAATAAGAAAATAATAGTAAAATTCAATAAAACAAACGATGTAAAATTAATGCGAAAAAAGAAAGAATTGCTACATGGAATATTAATGTACATCCAAAGCATTGCTACCAATCTAGTGAAGTTAAATTGGAATAAACTGCTTTTTAAAAAGTTAGATAACATATAAGTAGTATTTGAGGGCTCCTTAGACCAAATAAGTAGTACTTTTTTGACCAAAAAAAAAAAAAATCCTGAATTTTTTTTTGCCTGTAAGAAGATGTTGTGAAAACTGAAAACATTAACTAATCTCCAGGGGCTTTCTTTTTTTATATTTAATAATTACAATTGTCATTGACTGATAATAATTTTTTAACTAAAAGCAAATCTTTTAGTAGACTGATATTTCACTATTCCTTGAATATGAATATTATTTTTTTAAATCCAAAAAGTACACAATCATTGAAACATAGTTTGTTAGCACTTCTTACTTGTAATTAATCTAGGAAAGCTGAACTACTCTTCTAATTTTTCAGATTATTTTTTGTCTTAAGTTTGGTGGACAAAAAGAGTCTCACAATAAAATTGAGGAAATTATAATTTGGAGGTTAAGCAAGACCTATTTCTATTATGTATCTTCCATAATATGAAGAAGCAAATTTTTGTGTTTTTAATGGCCATTTACAAAAACTAAAGATGCTTCATATATTAAAAAAAAAAAAAAACAAAAACTTTGCTTTCTGTTTTAACTTAAATTAGGGTATAAATTAGATGATAACAAAATCAATGATTATTTAGAGGATTCAAGATGGGAACATACATCCCTAGAATCTGAAGGCAAGAAATATAGTAATAGGAAATACATTTTTGATAGTTAAATTTTGTTAGTATAATCAATGTAAATTTTATTTATTTATTTTGCTTTATTTTACTTTACAATACTGTATTGGTTTTGCCATACATCAATATGAATCCGCCACGGGTGTACATGTGTTCCCAATCCTGAGCCCCACTCCCACCTCCCTCCCTATACCATCTCTCTGGGTCATCCCAGTGCACCAGCCCCAAGCATCCTGTATCCTGCATCAAACCTAGACTGGCGATTCATTTCTTATATGATATTATATATGTTTCAATGCCATTCTCCCAAATCATGCCACCTTCTCCCTCTCCCACAGAGTCCAAAAGACTGTTCTATATATCTATCTTTTGCTGTCTCGCATACAGGGTTATCATAACCATCTTTCTAAATTCCATATATATGTGCTAGTATACTGTATTGGTGTTTTTGTTTCTGGCTTACTTCAGTCTGTATAATCGGCTCCAGTTTCATCCATCTCATTAGAACTGATTCAAATGTATTCTTTTTAATGACTGAGTAATACTCCATTGTGTATATGTACCACAGCTTTCTTATCCATTCATCTGCTGATGGACATCTAGGTTGNTCATGCCACCTTCTCCCTCTCCCACAGAGTCCAAAAGACTGTTCTATATATCTATCTTTTGCTGTCTCGCATACAGGGTTATCATAACCATCTTTCTAAATTCCATATATATGTGCTAGTATACTGTATTGGTGTTTTTGTTTCTGGCTTACTTCAGTCTGTATAATTGGCTCCAGTTTCATCCATCTCATTAGAACTGATTCAAATGTATTCTTTTTAATGACTGAGTAATACTCCATTGTGTATATGTACCACAGCTTTCTTATCCATTTATCTGCTGATGGACATCTAGGTTGCTTCCATGTCTTGGCTATTATAAACAGTGCTGCGATGAACATTGGGGTACACGTGTCTCTTTGAATTCTGGTTTCCTTGGTGTGTATGCCCAGCAGTGGGATTTTAAAGAAAATTTTATTAAAATGATTTAAGAATATGTCAAAAGCACAGAACAAAACAAAATATTTTGGTATTAAAGCAAACCTCTGCTCTCTGGGTACAAAAAAAAACACCACAATTTTTTGAGAGAAAATACAATTTCTACCTTTGCTCTTTTGCATGTCATCCATGTAAAAGTTGCAGTAAAATATTCATAAACTTTCTCCCTCATAAATTTTGTTGTTTAGTCCCTCAGTTGTGTCTGCCTCTTTGGATACCATGACTGCAGCATACCAGGCATCCCTGTCCTTCACTATCTCACAGAGTTTGTTCAAACTCATGCCTATTGATGCCATCCAATTATCTCCTTCTCTGTTGCCCTCTTCGCCACTTAACATCAATATTTCCCAGCAAATCCATTATATTTACTCACCTTTGCCAAATATTTTGATATATTTTATTCATTTAAAAAGTATCATTTGTAAGCATTATATTTCCTGGAAAATCAGGCCCATCATTTAAGATATGTTCTCCAATCACAATAAATTAAAAGTAGAAATCATTAACAGAAAGAAACTTGAAAAACACACAAGTACATGAATTAAAATATATATAATCTTAAATAAAGAANTTTTATTCATTTAAAAAGTATCATTTGTAAGCATTATATTTCCTGTAAAATCAGGCCCATCATTTAAGATATATTCTCCAATCACAATAAATTAAAAGTAGAAATCATTAACAGAAAGAAACTTGAAAAACACACAAGTACATGAATTAAAATATATATAATCTTAAATAAAGAAATTATGAAGAAAATTAAAAAATACTTTTAAATTAATAGAAATGAAAAAACAACATACCAATATGTATGGGATGCACTTACAGCAGCATTCACAGCAAAATTTATAGCTATGAATGTATATATTAAAAAGAATAAAGATTTCAAATCAATGACTTAATTTTCCATCTCAAGATTCTAGATAAAGAACAACACATCCCAAATATTTGTCTCCTAATGGCCAGATGAACAAATGTGGTATACCTACGTTGTGATTGTTGTTTTGTTGCTAAGTGGTGTCCAGCGTTTTGCAACCCAATGAACTGAAGCTCACCCAGGCTTCCTTGTCCTTCACTATCTCCTTGAGTTTGTTCAAACTCATGTCCATTGAATCAGTGATGTCATCCAACCATCTCATCCTCTGTTGCCCCCTTCTCCTCTTGCCCACAATCTTTCCCAGAATAAGGGTCTTTTCCAATGAGTTGGCTCTTTGCATCAGATGGCCATAGTGTTGGAGCTTCAGCATCAGTATCAGTCCTTCCAATGAATAATCAGGGCTGATTTCCTTTAGGATTGACGGTTTGATCTCCTTGCTATTCAAGGGANCATGTCCATTGAATCAGTGATGTCATCCAACCATTTCATCCTCTGTTGCCCCCTTCTCCTCTTGCCCACAATCTTTCCCAGAATAAGGATCTTTTCCAATGAGTTGGCTCTTTGCATCAGATGGCCATAGTATTGGAGCTTCAGCCTCAGTATCAGTCCTTCCAATGAATAATCAGGGCTGATTTCCTTTAGGATTGACGGTTTGATCTCCTTGCTATTCAAGGGACTCTCAAGAGTTTTCTCCAACACCACAGTTTGAAAGTATCAGTTCTTCAGGGCTCAGCCTTCTTTATGGTCCAGCTCTCACATCCATACATGACTCCTGGAAAAAGCCATAGCTTTGACTATACAGACTGTTGTAGGCAAAGTGATGTCTGTGCTTTTAAATATGCTAAGTTTGTCACAGCTTTTCTTCCAAGGAGCAAGCATCTTTTAGTTTCTTGGCTACAGTCACCATCTGCAGTGATTTTGGAGTCCAAGAAAATGAAATCTGATATTGTTTCCACTTTTCCCCCATCTATTTGCCATGAAGGATTAGGACCAGATACCATGGTTTCATTTTTTTTTTGAATGTTGAGTTTTAAGCCAGTTTTTTTTCACTCTCCTCTTTCATCTTCATTAAGAGGCTTTTCCATTCCTCTTCACTTTCTGCCGTTAGAGTGATATCACATGCATATCTGAGGTGGTTGATATTTCTCCCACAGTCTCGATTCTGGTTTATGAGTCACCCAACCCAGGATTTTTTATGATGCATTCTGGATATAAGTTAAATAAGCAAGGTGACAATATTCAGCTTTGATGTAATCCTTTCCCAATTTTGAACCAGTCCATTTTTCCATGTCCAGTTCTAAGTGTTCCTTCTTGTCCTGCGTACAGACTTCTCAGAAGGCAGATAACGTGGTCTGGTATTTCAGACTCTAAGAATATTCCAGTTTGTTGTGATCCACACAGTTAAAAGTTTTAGCAGAGTCAGTGAAGCAGAAGACCATGATTTTTTTTTTAAATTCCCTTACTTTTTCTATGATCCAGCATATGTTGGCATTTGATCTCTGGATCCTTTGCCTTTTCCAGATCTAGTTGTACATCTAGAAGTTCTCAGTTCATGTACTACTAAAGCCTAGATTGAAGGATTTTGAGCATAATCTTGCTAGCATTTGAAATGAGTGTATGATATCACTGTACAGTGGTTTGAACATTCTTTGGCATTGCCTTTCTTTGGGATTAGAAAGGTATATACATATAACAGAATATTGTTCAATGATAAAAATGAATGAAATATTAATACATGAGGCAACATGATTGAAACTTGAAAGCATTAAAGAATGATGCCTGGTCCTAAAAGGACACATATCGAATGTATGCATTTAATGTAATGTTGAGAATTAGATAAATTAATAGAGACTAAAGAGTAATTAGTGGTTGCTTAGGGCATGGAGAAGAGTAAAGGATGTTGTGACTGCTAGTGGGTCTGGGGTTTCTTTCCAGGGTGATAAAAGTGTTCTGAAATTATATTGTGTTTATTGCACAATTCTATATATAAATAACCATTGAATTGTACACTTTTAAAAGATAAATTGTACAGTATGCTAGAGTTCAATAAATTTGTTGTTAAAAAAAAATTGCTCTTGGGATTTGGATTCAGATTTGGGTGGACTCAGATGATTCATGTAACGTGAGAAGTGTGAGGTTCCAGCCATGCTATTGCATCTTCAGAAGATTATTGACAAAAAGCAAATATAGTGTCTGGGAAGGGTATAACAATAAACATCTGTTTTCCCACAGACAACGTATTCAAAAGAAGACATCACTTTGCTTATCAAAGTTCATAGTCAAAATCTATTGGCAAAACTATTGTTTTTCCAGTAGTCGTGAATGGATGTGAAAGTTGGACCATAAAGAAGGCCGAGTGCTGAAAAATTGAATTGTGGTGGTGGAGAAGACTCTTGAGAATTCCTTGGAATTCAGTTCAGTTCAGTTCAGCTTCACAGTCGTGTCCAACTCTTTGTGACCCCATGAACTGCAGCACATATAAGTCCTCCCTGTCCATCACCAACTCCCGGAGTTTACTCTAACTCATGTCCATCGAGTTGGTGATGCCATCCAACCATCTCATCCTCTGTCGTNGTCGTGTCCAACTCTTTGTGACCCCATGAACTGCAGCACATATAAGTCCTCCCTGTCCATCACCAACTCCCGGAGTTTACTCTAACTCATGTCCATCGAGTTGGTGATGCCATCCAACCATCTCATCCTCTGTCGTCTGCTTCTCCTCCTGTCTTCAATCTTCCCCAGCATCAGGGTCTTTTCTAAGGTGTCAGTTCTTCACATTAGGTAGCCAAAGTATTGGAGTTTCAGCTTCAACAATCAGTCCTTCCAATGAATATTCAGGACTGATATCCTGAATTCAGCTGGACTGATTTCCCTTGGACTTGAAGGAGATCAAACCAGTCAATNAGTCTATAAGAACTAAGTCATGTACACCTATCTATATGCAAGAATACATACTAATACATGTTATATAGCTATATTAACACATGTTATAGTGGTATATGTTAACACATGTCATGCAGAATTATAGACTGAACATATGTGTCCCCCTCCCTAATCATATGTTGAGATCTAATCCTTTGGGAGGTGGTTGGCACATGATAGTGAGGGTAAAAGTATTAGTCCCTTATTTATGTCTGAATCTTGCAACCCAAAGAACTGTAGCCCACCAGGCTCCTCTGTCCATGGAATTCTCCAGACAGGAATACTGGAGTGGGTTGCCATTCTCTTCTCTAGGGGATCTTCCTGATCCAAGGATAGAACCCCAGTCTCCTGCATTGAAGGCAGATTCTTTACCCTCTGAGCCACCAGGGAAGCCCAATGGTGGGTGAGTTGAGCCCTTATAAAAGAAACTTCAAAGAGGGTCCTCACCTCTTCCACACAGCCAAAATGATGGACATCTATAACCCAAGAAGTGAGTCCTAGCCAGACACCAAATCTACTAGGACTTTGATCTTGGACTTCCCAGAACCACTATGAGAAATAAGTTTCTGGTGGTTATAAACTTCCCAGTCTGTGGTATTTTTGTTCTAGCAGCCCCAAAGGACTAACACATAGCAGCACATATAAACCTATGCTCCGAAGGTTCATATTAATGCTTCCCAGCTGGCACCAGTGGTAAAGAACCACCTGCCAGTGCAAGAGATGTGAAGAGATGGTGGAGTCAATCTGCGGGTCGGGTAGTCCCCTTGATCAGGTCCTGGCAACCCGCTCCAGAATTCTTGCCTGAAGAATCCCATGGACAGAGGAGTCTGGCAAGCTACAGTTCATAAAGTCACAGAGACTCGGACACAACTGAAGCGACTTAGCACACACACACACACACACACACAGAGTTTCATGCTAACACATTGCAGGAGTACACATTAACATATAATGGAGATGTGTGCAAATACATACTATAGACGTACATGGTGGCACGTGTTATGGAGGTACATGTTCACACATTTTATAGAGATGCACAGTAGGTAGGTAGGTAGGTAAAGTCACAGTAAAGCACATTATGGAGCTAACACCATTATGGAGGTACATGTTAGCATAACTTAGAGTGGCACATGGCATAGAGGTGCATATTAACACATGTGCATGTTCTTGTTAATACCTGCTGTGGAAATACATGCTAGTACATGTCATGGATGTACATGATAACACATGTCATGGAGGAACATGCAAATACATGCTATAAAAGTACCTATTAAGTGTTAAAGAAGCACCAGGGCTGGATCAACTAATTTTACTTAAGGATGAGTAAATGATTTTGAAAGTGGGTCTTATATGGCAAATTAACATTTTCTAGGCAAAAAAAAAAAAAAATTCAATATAGAACACAAAGCTGAAAATAATCTAAAGAGCTAAAAGTTTGATAAAAACTGTAAATAAAGGGTTTGTAGACCTAGCATCTCAAATCTGAAAGCGAGGCCATCACAGCCCTGCTTACTGAATAGAATTACTTTCAAATTGCTTTTTGGTCTAAAAACTTGAAACAGCTTACCTGACTATGATCTTTAGTTTCTCTTCAAGACTGTAATTTTTAGATTTGCTACTTTTGGCAATCTCAGGTAAACATTCCACCTGAACTTTTCCATCCCTGACAGGCCAGTTCTTTATCTCTTTCCCACATTTCTCATCTGATGAGCAGACCCTGGACTCTTTGCAGTGTAATTTGACATATCCACTCCAGCACTCTTGCCTGGAAAATACCATGGATAGTGCAACCTGATAGTCCATGGGGTCGCAAAGAGTCAGACACGACTGAGTGACTTAACTATCACTATCACTAGTGGTTAGAACATTAACTGTTTTCAATTTCCTTTAAGAATTTTAGGTTTCCTTATTATGGAAATAACAAGTTAATTATGAAGTATTTAAGGGCTGCCCTGGTGGCTCACATGGTAAAAATACTGCCTGCAATGCAGGAGACTTGTGTTCGATCCCTGGAACAAGAAGATCCCCTAGAGAAGGGGATGGCAAACCATTCCAGTATTCTTGCCTCGAGAATTCCATGGACAGTGGAGCCTGGAAGGCTATATATTCGATGAGGTCACAAAGAGTCAGACACAAGTAAATGATTAACTCTTTCACTTTTTCCACTTCATTTTAAGTCCAATTATCTTTTAAAAGGAGAATATGTCAACATTTATAACTGAGCTCTGTTTAATAGAGGTTTGCTGAATATGGAAGTCCCCCATGATTTTTCAGGATATAGTGACACCAAGTATATTTCTCTTCAAGTTCTTAGGTAATTCCACATATTGTGTCCACATTCTCACTATGTTATGTTGATCAAAAAGTAAAATTATAAAACTGAGCTTTCTATTTTTTCATTCTACGTTTGCCACCAAGGAAGTTATTCAAGATGTATATCACACTTACTGGATTGAGATGAATTGGCATGATATATGATTTGGAGAGCAGGAAGAATTTACCTATAACTTTGTATTACTGCAGTTTCATAGAGAAGCCTTTGTGAGTTCTTGAAGATTGAGAGCTGGAGGCAGGAGAAATCATAGCTGCTTGGTCATAGATACCATCAACCCCCTCTTCCTCTGAATGTCAGTGGTCTCCTTGGCAACACATTTCTCTCTTGCCTTTGGAAATTGTTATTGAGTAGAAACAATTTGGATTGCTATAACAATGAGATGACTAAAACCAAGGCCAAGAGATAATTGTTTTTCTCCCAAGTAGGAAAAGAGGCCTCCCATGAGTGTGCATTAGTTGAGCATTTCCCTCATACGTGGCTTTATAGTGGCCCTCATGCCGAAGTCCCAATAAACTGGGTTTGAAAATACCTTGGAAACCCAAGTGATTTCTGCCAGGCAAAGGACAATTCAGAATTCATTATAGGAACCAATTCAAGGAAAAATAAATCAAGAAGTAAGTGTGGCCCATTTTCTACTTTGTTTCCTGTTAAACTGAAGGAACTGTAAACTTACTAGCTACAGTTTAGAAAGTGGAACAGTGGAGCACCACAAATGTCTCATTTATCAAAGAACACAAGTTTGGGAGGACATTGTAAATATTAAGCTTTAATTACTGTTGAAAAATGTACAGATTCAACCAAAGGTTTCATGGAATCTTGACAGTGAATGGAGGGAATGCATTCAAGTAAATGATCATAAAAGTAAAATAAAGGTTTACCCTTTATGTAAACCTCTCCAGCTATGAGTGCAAATGAAATGATGCCAGTATTCCCCTGGCCTCTAAACCCACCTGGTAATATAGCACTTTTATCATCACTTAAAATCTTTCATAGGATTACTGCTGAGCACCTCTGGGATTATTACATATGAGACCATAAATGTGTTGTACACAAGGTTCTGCTTTGACCCTTTCCAGATGTCTATTTCCTTTCACACCCCATGAAGGCATTGCACAACTACCACATCTGATAGTACCTGCCCTGAGAATGCTAATATCTGTATTAAGAGTTTTAGTTTATAATTCTCCAAATAGTCCTGTGTATATTGGGGTTCTCAATGTACAGAATCATGACACCTTGCCTAAGAACAACAAGGTTCCCACATCTTGCAGAATCCCTGTGTAAACAGCTATTTCAGACTCTGTGTACAGGCTTTCTTGCATAGATTCAAGCACAATTGCACGAGAACTAATAAAATTTTTTGTAATATCATGCTTCTTGATGCCTCTTGCCTTCTTGAGGGTGAAAAAGGAGAGTGAAAAAGCTAGCTTGAAACTCAACATACAAAAACAAAACAAAAAACACCACTAAGATCATGGCATCTGTTCCCATCACTTTATGGCAAATAAAAGGGGAAAAAGAGGAAGCAGTGACAGATTTTCTTTTCTTGGTCTCCAAAATCACTGCAGATGATGACTGAAGTCATGGAATTAAGATGCTTGTTCCTTGGAAGGAAAGCTATCACAAACCTAGATAGCATATTTAAAAGCAGAGACGTCACTTTGCTGACAAATGTCCATACAGTCAAAGCTATGGTTTTGCAGTAGTCATGTATAGATGTGAGAACTGGACCATAAAGAAAGATGAGCACTAAAGAACTGATGCTTCCAAGTTGTGCTGGAAAAGGCACTTGAGAGTCTCTTGGACAGCAAGATCAAACCCGTTGATCCTAAAGGAATCAACCCTGAATATTCATTGAAAGACTGATACTGAAGCTTAAGCTCCAATATTTTGGCCACCTGCTCTGAAAACTGACTCATTAGCTGCTGCTTCTACTAAGTTGCTTCAGTCATGTCTGACTCTGTGCAACCCCATAGACAGCAGCCCACCAGACTCCCCTATCCCTGGGATTCTCCAGGCAAGAACACTGGAGTGGATTGCCATTTCCTTCTCCATTGCATGGAAGTGAAAAGTGAAAGTAAAGTCACTCAGTCGAGTCCAACCCTCTGTGACCCCATGGACTGTAGCCTACCAGGCTCCTCCGTCCATGGGATTTTCCAGGCACAAGTACAGGAGTGGGTTGCCATTTCCTTCTCCTGACTCATTAGAAAAGACCATAAAGATGGGAAAGATTGAAGGAAAAAGGAGAAGGGGGCAGCAGAGGATGAGATGGTTAGACAGGATCATGGACTCAATTGAAACGCTTTTGAGAAAACTCAGGGAGATAGTGAAGGACAGGGGAGCCTGTTGTGCTGCAGTCCACTGGGTTGTCAGGCATGACTTAGTGACTGAACAACAACAATGCATCCTTCAGGTCCAGAATCCTTCCTCCAGTCACTCATGCGTGACAACCTTCTCTTCATTTCTAATTCCAACTCTTTGATTCCATTAGATATTCCTCTATTCTTAAACCCACAGGAAAATTGAATAATGTATTCCAAGGATTATTAAGGTATAGTCTATGTACCTCTGGGTGTTCCAGATGCCCTTTCAGGAACATTTAAGGGGCATTCAGAATTTAAGAGGTCAGAACTAATTTTAAATCAAAAGTCCTCCTTTCACTTGTAATGTCCATCAATTAGGAATTTTGCCTTATGTGCATGAATTGAACCCTATTTATGTCCCCATTCATGCTAATCCCTTTGACAACCAAAAATAAAGGCAGAGTTTGCATAAACTAAAAGAACTCAGGGATTATATGAGAAGCCCAGCATTACAGCTTAAAAGGCTTTTTGTTTTGTGCAGGATGGTGTCAGCATTATAATGCAGGGTAGGAAGAAAGGCCTCCAAGAGAAGAGATAGCACAGTTGGAGCTCATTTGTGACATTTGCCTGTGTTACCCAAGGAGTGAGATTTCATGGTTTCTTTCAAGTGTCACCTCACCAAACTGCTTACCCTCCTAGCCAGAGCTGGCTGATCCAAACTGGATAAGGTAGTCTGGCCTTTTGGTAATTTGGAAAGAAATCCAGAAAAACAGAGTCCTTGGACCTCTTGGTATTCAACTGTTCTTAGTGCTTGGTGTCAGGCTTTCAGGAAACTGGCTCTATTACAATTTTTTTTTAATTCCATAAATATCTCTTTATCCTAAAATAACTTTCCTCCTATAATTTAAACCAGTTGAGTGAGTTCTATTCCTTGAAAACCAAACAATTCCTAATGAAGAAAAAATTTGATTTGGAAAGGGCTGCTATCAGCCTACATTAAGTTTTTGAATAAGATTTTAGAAAACATGTCTTCATCAAATAAAGTATATCTTAAGTCAGTACACTATTTATATAACAATTATATGATATGTAGGATTGTAGCAATTGCCTGTTATATGANATTTGGAAAGGGCTGCTATCAGCCTACATTAAGTTTCTGAATAAGATTTTAGAAAACATGTCTTCATCAAATAAAGTATATCTTAAGTCAGTACACTATTTATATAACAATTATATGATATGTAGGATTGTAGCAATTGCCTGTTATATGACAGTTACAAATGGCAAATAATTCTGGAAATATAAATACACTTTTGAACAACATTCTCATTTTAATCGTGGTAGATAGAAATTCAAAATCTCTCAATAAAATAATCATCATCATATATGACACACCACACTGCATCAATATACTGTACCATATTATTACTTATTATTTTCAGTAACATGAATTATTAATTTTTACATGATTTGTCTAGTTTACATTCATTATAATTCTATTATATAGCTAAGTCATCTAAACAATGAAAGACCACAGTGTTTTTTTTTCAAATTATAAGCCCATCTTTAGAAATGTATAAGTTTATCCAATATAGAAAAATAAACTTATTTGAAAAAACAGTTTTGAATTAACATAAGCTGATCTTAGGATATGTAATTTAAGTGAATATTCTTTCCTTTTTTTTTAAGATTTTCTATTTTGAAAAGTTGGCTAAATATTTGATAGTAACTTATTTCAGCATCAATAATGCATTTTCACAAATATCACTTTAAAAATTCCGTTTCTCTCAAAATATCCAAGAAGGGTATGTATATTGAATTTTCAGCATAAATTTGTTAAAAAATATCAATTTTACTCAAAATATCATGTCAAGTGAAAAAAACTATAAGTGGACATTTTCTAAGGAATATCTTGCTTGCATTCCAGAACTCATATCTTACTACCAATNCAAGAAGGGTATGTATATTGAATTTTCAGCATAAATTTGTTAAAAAATATCAATTTTACTCAAAATATCATGTCAAGTGAAAAAAACTATAAGTGGACATTTTCTAAGGAATATCTTGCTTGCATTCCAGAACTCATATCTTACTACCAATGATTTTTAAAAAAATAATGTTTCAGTTCAGTTCAGTAGCTCAGTCGTGTCCAACTCTTTGCGACCCCATGAATTGCAGCACATCAGGCCTCCCTGTCCATCATCAACTCCAGGAGTTCACTCAGACTCACGTCCATAGAGTCCGTGATGCCATCCAGCCATCTCATCCTCTGTCGTCCCCTTCTCCTCCTGTCCCCAATCCCTCCCAGCATCAGAGTCTTTTCCAATGAGTCAGCTCTTCGCATGAGGTGGCCAAAGTACTGGAGTTTCAGCGTTAGCATCATTCCTTCCAAAAAAATCCCAGGGCTGATCTCCTTCAGAATGGACTGGTTGGATCTCCTTGCAGTCCAAGGGACTCTCAAGAGTCTTCTCCAACACCACAGTTCAAAAGCATCAATTCTTCGGTGCTCAGCCTTCTTTACAGTCCAGCTCTCACATCCATACATGACCACTTGAAAAAACATAGCCTTGACTAGACGGACCTTAGTCGACAAAGTAATGTCTCTGCTTTTGAATATACTATCTAGGTTAGTCATAACTTTTCCTCCAAGGAGCAAGCATCTTTTAATTTCATGGCTGCAGTCACCATCTGCAGTGATTTCGGTTCAGTTCAATTCAGTCGCTCAGTCATGTCCAACTCTTTGCGACCACATGAATCGCAGCACGCCAGGCCTCCCTGTTCATCACCATCTCCTGGAGTTCACTCAGACTCACATCCATCCAGCCATCTCATTCTCANTGTCCAACTCTTTGCAACCCCATGAATTGCAGCACATCAGGCCTCCCTGTCCATCACCATCTCCTGGAGTTCACTCAGACTCACATCCATCCAGCCATCTCATTCTCGGTCGTCCCCTTCTCCTCCTGCCCCCTGTCCCTCTCAGCATCAGAGTCTTTTCCAATGAGTCAACTCTTTGGCATGAGGTGGCCAAAGTACTAAAGTTTCAGGTTTAGCATCATTCCTTCCAAAGAAATCCTACTAACAACTTTTAAGAACTTTATGACACCATCTTGATTTTTGTATCATACATCCTACAGTGGTTTCAAATGTTGGGTAAATATGTTTTTAACCAATTCTAAAATGTCACTGGATAACAGTTAAGAAATACCAATAATGCAAAGATATCTTTGCTGAAAGTTGGGATGAGTGACATCAGCAAGATGGTGAACTAGGAAGTGCCAGCCTTAGTATCCCCACAAAAAAGTTACTTGGAGCCTATTCATTTATGAAAACAGCTCTGGGAGATTTCTGGAATAAAATTTGGAAGTTTCAGAAACATGAAGCACAGAATCTGAGAATGGTCACTTAAAAAATGTCCAAAGCATTTTACATGTGTCACCTCATAACCCAGGCCAGCAGAGCTCAGTGTCAAGAGGAATTCCTTCAACTCGTCCTCTCTTCCACTGCCTAGTGGAAAAGAACAATAAGAAAATCACAGCAATCTTCACCATAGAGAACTCCAGCAGGCATTTTTAGACAAAATAAGCTTTAAGTCAAAAGGTGTCTCTAGAATCAAAGCCTTAAGTCAAAAGAGGTCTCTAGAAACAAATACACTGCACATGGTCAATTCAATAGGAAGATATAACAATTATAATATATATGTTAAATATCAGAGCACTTAAGTGTATAAAATGAATATTAATGTACCTGAAGGTAGAAATTGACAGCAATGCAATATTAGCAGAAGACTTTATTATCCAACTTACAAAAACAGATGGAACACCCAGATAGAAAACCAGCAGAGAAACAACTCACTCAAACAAAATTATAGACCTGATAGTCCTAACAGAAACTCACTTAACTTTCCACCCAACAGTAGAAGAATACACATTCTTCTCAAGCATGCAAGGAATGTTCTCCAAGATAGGTCGCATGTGAGATCATGAAACAAGTATTAACAAATTTAAGAAGATCAATATTTCAATTATCTTTTCCAAATGCAATGGAATGGAACTAAAAATTAATAACAATAAAAAGAGAGGGAAATTCACTACTATGTGGAAACTAAATAACATAATATTGAATAATCATTGGGTCAAAAAGGAAAACTTAAAAGTTATCTTTAGACAAATGAAAACAAAAGCACAATGTGCCAAAACTTATGGGGTGCAGCTAAATCAGTACTAGGAGGGGAGTGGAGTGACAATTGGATACATTTTAAATGAAGAAAAACTCAAACAATTTACAAATCAAGAAATCAGAAGAATAAAGTTAGCAAAAAGAAGAAAATGGTAAAGATTAGAGCAGAAATAGAGAATAAAAAGCAATAGAAAAATCAACAAACATAAAAGTTTGTTTTTGAAAAGATAAACAATATTTACTTAGCTCAACTAAGAAAAAGAGAAAAAGACTCAAATAAGTAAAAAATGAAAGAAGAGACATTACAACGGATGCCTTGGATGTACAAAGGATCAAAAGGGACTATTATAAATAATGATATACCAACAAGATGGATATTTAGAAGAAATGGACAGATCTCTAGAAACATACAGCCTACTGAAAGCAAGAAACAGAAATACTGAAGAAATAGAAAATTTGAACAAATAAGGAAACTGAATTAGTAGTCAACAACTCCCCCAACAAAGAAAAGCCCAAGACTAGATGACTTCATGAGTGAATTGTATCAATCACTTGAAGAATAATTAATATCAGCTCATAAACTCTTCAAAAATTTAAGAAGTGGTAACATTTCCAAACTCATTTTATGAGGCCAGCATCATCTTGATATCTAAGTGAGACAAAGACATCAGAAGAAAATAAAGCTACAAATGATATAAATGATGAATACAGATCTAAAGATACTTTATGTTAGCAAACTGAATTAAACAGTACATTAAAAAGATCAAACACCATGACCAAGTAGAATATATCCTTGGGATGTAAGGATGGTTTAACACAGAGAATCAGGAAGCCCAAATCAATGGCTACACTACACTAAAAGAATGAAAAGAAAATAAAAATGACCTTCTCAATAAATGCAGAAAACATAGTGACAAAATTCAACATTCATTTATGACAAAATCTCAGTAAAATAGGTATAGAAAAAAACTTTCCTCAACAAGGTAAAGATTGTATATTGTTTTTATTTTTTTGGATATAAAGTCAAAATGAAAATGAAAATGTCAGTCACTCAGTCATGTCTGACTCTGTGACCCCACGGACTGTAGCTCACCAAGCTCCTCTGTCCAGGAAATTCTCCAGGCGAGAATACTGGAGTGGGTTGCCATTTCCTTCTCCCGGGCATCTTCCCTATCTAGGGATCAAACCCGGATCTCTTTCATTGTAGCCAGATTCTTTACCATTTGAGCCACCAGGAGAGCCCACATAAAAGTAGTCAACAAAAGCAAAAGTAGAAAAGTGGTACCAAATCAAGGTAAAAAAACTTCTACACTGCAAAGAAAACAGTAAAGTGAAAAAAGCAATCCATGGAGTGGGAAAAAAATATTTGCAAATTGCATACCTGATAAGGGAATAATGTCCAAGATGTATGAGAAACTTGGACTACTCAAACTAAAAAACAAAGCAAGTAAGTAAATTAAATTATGGGCTATGGACCTGAATAGATATTTCTCTAAAGAAAACGTATAAATAGCTAACAGCTACAGGAAATGTGCTCGACATCACTAATCAGGAGGGGAATGAAATCAAAACCACAATCACTTCACACCTTTTAGAATGGCTGTTGTCAAAAAGATAAATTGTGACATGTTTTGCTGAGGATGCAGAGAAAAAGGAAGCTCTGAACAATGCTGATGGGAATGTAAACTGGCACTGCCACTATAGAAGATAGAATGAAGCTTTCTAAAAAAAAAAACAAAAAAAAACAAAAAAACCCTGCAATGAATTAGCAAATCCTGCTTCTGAGTATATGTCCAAGGAAATGAAATCAGTATTTTAAAGCAATATCTTCACTTCCACGCTTATTGCAGCAGCATTGTTCACAATAGCCAAAATATAGAAGCTACTCTGACAGATGAAGTGGACGAAGAAAATGTGAGAGATTTACATCTATATATTGCAGGGAAAGAGCAAAGTAGCCAAGATGGCGTGGTCAGGCTCTCTTGTGCCACGGCCTCTCATTCTTGCCCCACCATTTGTAAATGATGATTATGTAATAGCTGAAACCACTTTAGCACTCCACTTGCATGTCACAAGGTACTTGCTTGCTCACAGACTGCTTTGTGCCATACACCAACACTTCACCATGGAAACCCTGGCTGCTGCCTCACTGGGGCTACCTTGGAGCAACATCATGGTTATGTTATGTGAGGTTAGGTTATGGCTCCATTATGGTTACATTATGGCTGCTGCTACAGTGGCCACATCAGCCAGGAGAGAATAAAAGTGTCTGCAGTTCCTATGGCTACTTGCATCTTCTTTCAGCCTCAGCTCAAGCCTTGCCTACCCTGGCTTCAGTGAACAGTGCAGTCAGTGTGAACAGTAAGACAATTAGCATCACAAACAGAATCTGTCACACACACACACACACACACACACACACACACACACATGAAATATTATTAAAAGAAATGAAACCTTACCTTTTAGAACAGTATGGATGGGCTTGGAGGATATTATGTGAAGTGAAATAAGCCATACACACAAGGACAAATAATCCATGATCTTACTTATATGCGGAATCTAAAATAGTAGAACACATAGGCAGAGAATATAATGGTGGTTGCTAGACCCTAAGGGAGGGCAAAATATGGAGAAGTTGGTCAAAAGGCACAAAGTTTCAGTCATGTAAAATGAATAAGTTCTAGAGATCTAATACTCAGAAATATGTCTATAGTTAACAATATGCTCAGTAACTCAGTCATGTCCACTCTTTGTGACCCTAAGGACTCTATCTAGCCCACAGGCTCATCTGTCCATGGGATTTTCCATGCAAGAATGCTAGACTGGGTTGCCATTTCTACCTCTATAGCATCTTCCTGATTCAAGCATCAGACCCATGTCTCTTGCATCGAACAGGCAGATTCTTAACCACTGAGCCACCTGGGACCCCCTCCTCCCCCACAGTTAACAATACTGTATTATATACAAATTTGTTAATTCCCTGGACAGTACAGTCCATGGGGTCTCAAAGAGTCGGATATGACTGAGCAGCTTTCACTTTGTTAAGAGGGTAGATTTTAAGTGTTCTCACCACACACACACACACACACACACACACACACAAGAAAATACTATGTGTGGATATACTTCTGTATTTGAGTATGGTAATTATTTCACAATTTACACATACATCAAAATATGTAAAAATTTTTATTGTTGCTGTGGGTCAGTTGCTGAGTCGCACCCAACTCTCTGCACCTCCATGGACTGCAACACACCAGGTTTCTCTGTCCTTCACAACCTCCCAGAGTTTGCTCAAACTCATGTCCATTGAGTCAGTGATGCCATGCAACTATTTTATCCTCTGTTGCCCCCTTCTCCTCCTGCCTTCAATCTTTCTGAGCATCAAGGTCTTTTCCAGCAAGTCAGCTCCTGGCATCACGTGGCCAGAGTATTAGAACTTCAGCTTCAGCGTCAGTCTTTCCAACAAATATTCAGGATTGATCTCCTGTGGGGATGACTGGTTTTACCTCCTAGGTGTCCAAGGGACCTGCAAATGTCTTCTCTAGCTCCACAATTCAAAAGCAACAATTCTCCAGCACTCATCTGTCTTTACGGTCCAACTCTCACATGCATACGTGACTACTGGAGAAACCAAAGCTTTGACTGCTGCTGCTGCTGTGAAGTCACTTCAGTCGTGTCCGACTCTGTGAGACCCCATAGACAGCAGCCCACCAGGCTCCCCTGTCCCTAGGATTCTCCAGGCAAGAACACTGGAGTGGGTTGCCATTTCCTCCTCCAATGCATGAAAGTGAAAAGTGAAAGTGAAGTCTCTCAGATTAGATGGACCTTTTTCAACAAAGTAACGTGTCTGCTTTTTAATATGCTGTCTAGGTTTGTCATAGCCTTCCTTCTAAGGAGCAAGTGTCTTTTAATTTCATGGCTGCAATCATCAACTACAGTGATTCTTGAGCCCAAGAAAATAAAGTCTGTCATTTTTTTCATTTTCCCCCTATTTTCCTAGAAGCAATAGAACCAGAAGCCGTGATCTTAGTTTTGTGAATGTTGAGTTTCAAGCCAGCTTTTTCACTCTCCTATTTCACCTTCATCAAGAAGCTCTTTAGTTCCTTTTCACTTTATGCCATTATGTAGTAGCATATGCACATTAGAGATTATTGATATTTCTCCTGGAAATCTGGATTCCAGTTTGTGATTCATGCAGACTGGCATTTTGCATGATGTTTTCTGTGTCTAAGTTAAATAAGCAAGGTGACAATATACAACCCTACCGTATTTCTTCCCCCAAATATGGAAAATTCTTAAGAAGGTGGGAGTATCAGACCACTTTACCTGCCTCCTGAGAAAACTGTATGCATGTGAAGAAGCAATAGTTAGAAACAGACATGGAACAAAGTATTGGCTCAAAATTGGGAAAGGAGTATGTCAAAGCTGTATATTATCACTTTGCTTATTTAATTTATATACGGAGTGCATCATACAGAATGCTGGACTGGGTGGAGCTCAAGCTGGACTCAAGATTACCAGGAGAAATATCTACAACCTCAGATATGCAAATGATAATAATAGCAGAAAGTGAAGAAGAACTAAAGAGCCTCTTGATGAAGGTCAAAGAGGAGAGTAGAAAAGCTGGTTTAAAACTCCACATTCAAAAAACTAAGATCATGGCAACTAGTCCCATGATGTCATGGCAAATGATGGGAAAAAAATGGAAACAGTGACAGACTTTATTTTCTTGGACTCCAAAATCAATGCAGATGGTGACTGTAGCCATGAAATTAAAAGATGCTTGCTCCTTGGAAGAAAAACTATGAAAAACCTAGACAGTGTATAAAAAGCAGAGAAATCACTTTGATGAAAAATGTCAGTATAATCAAAGCTATCATTTTTTCAGTAGTCATGTATGGATATAAGAACTGGAGCAGGAAGAAGCTTGAGCACCAAAGAACTGATGCTTTTGAACTGTGGTGTTGGTGAAGACTCTTGAGCATTCTTTAAACTCCAAGGGTATCAGACCAGTCTATCCTATAGGAAATCAACCCTGAACATTCATTGGAAGGACTGATGCTTAAGTTGAAACTCCATTACTTTGGCCACCTGATGCAAAGAGCCAGCTCACTGAAAAAGACCCTGATGTTTGGAAAGATTGAGGACATGAGGAAAAAGGGATGACAGAGGATGAAATGGTTGGATGGCATCACTGTCTCAAAAGACATGAATTTGAGAAAACTCTGGAAGATAGTGAAGGAAAGGGAAGCCCAGCATGCTGCAGTCCATGGGGTGGCAGAGTCAGAAGTGACTGAGTGACTGAACAGCAACTTACTCCTTTCCCAATTTTGAACCAGTCTTTTGTTCCATGTATGGTTCTAACTGTTGCTTCTTGACCTGCAAACAGGTTTCTCAGGAGGCAGGTAAGTTACCTGGTATTCCCATCTCTTTAAGAATTTTCCAATTTGTTGTGATCTTCACAGTCAAAAGTTTTAATGTAGTAAGTGAAGCAAAAGTAGATGTTTTTCTGGAATGCTGGAAATTTCATTTCTGATTCCTTTGCCTCTTCAAAACTCAACTGGTTCATCTGGAAGTTCTTGATTCACGTGCTGCTGAAGCCTAGCTTGAAGGATTTTGAGCACTACCTTGCTAGCATGTGAAGTGAATGCAATTGTTAGGTAGTTTGAACAATCTTTTGAATTGCCCTTCTTTGAGATTGGAATAAAAACTGGCTTTCTGTAGTCTTCTGGCCATTTCCAAGTTTTCCAAATTTGTTGGCATATTGAGTGCAGCATTTTAATAGCATCATCTTTTCAGTTCAGTTCAGTTCAGTCGCTCAGTCATGTCTGACTCTTTACAACCCCATGAATCACAGCATGCAAGGCCTCCCTGTCCATCACCAACTCCCGGAGTTCACTCAAACTCATGTCCATCAAGTAGGTGATGCCATCTCATCCTCTATCATCCCCTTCTTCTCCTACCCCAAATCCCTCCCAGCATCAGTCTTTTCCAATGAGTCAACTCTGCATGAGGTGGCCGAAGTATTGGAGTTTCAGCTGCAGCATCAGTCCTTCCAATGAACACCCAGGACTGATCTCCTTTAGGATGGACTGGTTGGATCCCCTTGTAGTCCAAGGGACTCTCAAGAGTCTTCTCCAACACCACAGTTCAAAAGCATCAATTCTTCAGCACTCAGCTTTCTTCACAGTCCAACTCTCACATCCATACATGACCACTGGAAAAACCATAACCTTGACTAGACAGACCTTAGTCAGCAAAGTACTGTCTCTGCTTTTGAATATGCTTTCTAGGTTGGTCACAACTTTCCTGCCAAGGAGTGTCTTTTAATTTCATGGCTGCCATCATCATCTGCAGTAATTTTGGAGCCCCCCAAAATAAAGTCTGACACTGTTTCCATTGTTTCCCTATCTATTTCCCATGAAATGATGGGACCGGATGCCATGATCCTAGTTTTCTGAATGTTGAGCATTAAGCCAAGCTTTTCACTCTGTTCTTTCACTTTCATCAAGAGGCTCTTTAGTTCCTCTTCACTTTCTTCCATAAAGGTGGTGTTATCTGCATATCTGAGGTTATTGATAATTCTCTCAGCAATCTTGATTCCAGCTTGTGCTTCATCCAGCCCAGTGTTTCTCATGATGTACTCTGCATATAAGTTAAATAAGCAGGGTGACAATATACAGCCTTAACATACTCCTTTTCCTATTTGGAACCAGTCTGTTGTTCCATGTCCAGTTCGAACTGTTGCTTTCTGACCTGCATATAGGTTTCTCAAGAGGCAGGTCAGGTAGTCTGGTATTCCCATCTCTTTCAGAATTTTCCACAGTTTATTGTTATTCACACAATCAAAGGCTTTGGCATAGTCAAACTAATGTAAATAGTGCTGCAGTGAACACTGGGGTATAGGTAATCTTTTTCAATTATGGCTTTCTCAAGATATATGCCCAGTAGTGGGGTTGTTGGGTCATATGGTACTTTTATTCCTAGTTTTTTAAGGAATCAACATACTGTCTTCCACAGTGGCTGTATCAATTTACATTCCAGCCAACAGTGCAAGAGAGTTTCTTTTTCTCCACGTTCTTTCCAGTATTTACTGCTTGTATATATACATTTTTTTGATGGCAGCCATTCGGACTAGTGTGAGGCTGTCTCTTATACACATCTTGTTTGTTGAGCATTAAGCCAAGCTTTTCACTCTGTTCTTTCACTTTCATCAAGAGGCTCTTTAGTTCCTCTTCACTTTCTTCCATAAAGGTGGTGTTATCTGCATATCTGAGGTTATTGATAATTCTCTCAGCAATCTTGATTCCAGCTTGTGCTTCATCCAGCCCAGTGTTTCTCATGATGTACTCTGCATATAAGTTAAATAAGCAGGGTGACAATATACAGCCTTAACATACTCCTTTTCCTATTTGGAACCAGTCTGTTGTTCCATGTCCAGTTCGAACTGTTGCTTTCTGACCTGCATATAGGTTTCTCAAGAGGCAGGTCAGGTAGTCTGGTATTCCCATCTCTTTCAGAATTTTCCACAGTTTATTGTTATTCACACAATCAAAGGCTTTGGCATAGTCAAACTAATGTAAATAGTGCTGCAGTGAACACTGGGGTATAGGTAATCTTTTTCAATTATGGCTTTCTCAAGATATATGCCCAGTAGTGGGGTTGTTGGGTCATATGGTACTTTTATTCCTAGTTTTTTAAGGAATCAACATACTGTCTTCCACAGTGGCTGTATCAATTTACATTCCAGCCAACAGTGCAAGAGAGTTTCTTTTTCTCCACATTTTTTCCAGTATTTACTGCTTGTATATATACATTTTTTTGATGGCAGCCATTCGGACTAGTGTGAGGTAATATCTCATTGAGATTTTGTTTGTATTTCTCTAGCAGTAACAATGAGCAATGTTGAACATCTTATGGGTTTCTTAGCCATCTGCTTCTCTTTGAAGAAATGGCTGTTCAGGTCTTCTGCCCAGTTTTTGATTGGGCTTTTTGTTTTATTGGTATTGAGTTGCATGAGCTACTTGTATATTTTGGAAATTAATCCTTTGTCAGTTTTTTCATTTGCTATTGTTTTTTAACTATTCTGAGGGTTGTCCTTTCCCTTAGTTTATAGTTTCCTTTGCTGTGCAAAAGCTTTTAAGTTTAATTATGTCCCACTTGCTTTTATGCCCATTATTCTAAGAGGTGGGTCATAAAGGATCTTGCTGTGATTTATGTCACTGTGTTCTGTCTATGTTTTCCTAAGAAAGGTCTTACAATTAGGTCTTTAATCTATTTTGACTTTATTTTTGTATATGGTGTTAGGAAGTGTTCTAATTTAATTCTTTTACAGTTTTCCCAGCACCTCTTATTGAAGAGACAATCTTTGCCCCATTGTATTTTCTTGTCTCCTTTTTCCAAGATAAGGTGCCCATAGATGCATAGGTTTATCTTTGGGCTTTCTATTTTGTTCCATTTGTCTATATTTCTGTTTTTGTGCCAGTACCATACTATCCTGATGACTGTCGCATTGTAGTATAGTCTGAAATCAGGAAAGTTGATTCCTCTAGTTCCAATTTTCTTTCTCAATATTGCTTTGATTATTCAGCATCTTTTGTGTTTCTATATGAATTGTGAAATTTTCCATTCTGGTAATTCATAAGAATTACATTGAATCTTAGATTGCATTTGGTTGCATAGTCATTTTCACAATATTGATTCTCCCACTACAGGAACACAATATATCTCTCCATCTGTTCATGTCATCTTTGCTTTCTTTTCAACAGTGTCTTACTGTTTTCTGTATATGGCTCTTTTGTCTCTTTAGGTAGATTTATTCCTAGATATTTTATTCTATTCATTGGAATAGTAAATGACATTGATTCCTTAATTTCTGTTTTGATGTTCTGTTGTTAGTGTATAGGAATGCAAGTGATTTCTTTGTGTTAATTTTATATCATGCAGCTTTACTATATTCACTGATTAACTCTAGTAATTTTCTGGTATATTTAGGATTTTCTATGTATAATATCATGTTATGTGCAAAAAGTGAGAGATTGGCTTCTTCTTTTCCAACCTGGATTCCTTTTATTTATTTTTCTTCTATTATTATTGTTAGGACTTCCACAATCATGTTGAATCATAGTGGTGAGAGTGGACACTCTTGTCTTATTCCTGAACTTGGAGGGAATGTTTTCAAATTTTCACCATTGAGAATAATATTTGCTGTGGATTTATCATATGATCTTTATATTTTGAGGTAGATTCCTTCTCTGCCCATTTTTGAAGAACTTTATCATGAATAGGTGCTGAATTTTGTCCAAAGCTTTGTCTGCATCTATTGAGATTATCACGTTTTTTATCTTTCAATTTGCTAATACAGCATATTTCATTGATTGTATATATTGAAGAATCCTTGCATCCTTCAGATAAACCTTACTTGATCACGATGTGTAACCTTTTTAATGTGTTGTTGAATTCTGTTTGCTAGAACAATGTTGACGGTTTTTGCATCTGTGTTCATCAGTGATATTGGTCTGTAATTTTCTTTTTCTGTGATGTCTCTGTCTGGCTTTCATATCAGGGTGATGGTGGCCTTGTAGAATAAACTTGCAAGTCTTGCTTCCTTTGTAATTTTCTGAAAGAGTTTCAGAAGGATAGGCATTAGCTTTTCTCTGAATGTTTGACAGAATTCACCTGAAGCCATCTAGCCCTGGGCTTTTGTTTTCTGGGAGATTTTTATCACAGCTCCTATATCAGTGCTTGTGACCATCTTGTTCATAATTTCTTTTTCTTCCTGGTTCAGTCTTGGGAGGCTGAACTGTCCTAAGAATCTGTCCATTGTTCCAGGTTGATCATTTTATTGGCATATAGTTGCTCATAATAGTCTCTTATGATTCATTTTGTTTCTGTGTTGCCTGTTGTGATCTCTCCTTTTTCATTTCTAATTTTGTTGATTTGATTCTTCTCCCTTTTATCTTGATGAGTCTGGCTAATGGTTTGTCAATTTGTATTATCTTCTCAAGGAACCAGCTTTTAGTTTTATTAATCTTTACTATTATTTCCTTCATTTATTTTTCATTTATTTCTGCTCTGATATATATGCTTTCCTTCTACAACTTTTTTTTTCTTTTTCCAGTTGTTTTATATGTAAAGTTGTTGTTAGTGGTGTTTAGTCACTCAGTTGTGTCCAACTCTTTGTAACCTGATGGCCTGTAGTCTGCCAGGCTCCTCTGTTCATGGGATTCTCCAAGCAAGAATACTAGAATGCATTACTATTTTCTTCTCCAGGGGATCTTCCCAACCCAGGAATCAAACCCTGGTCTCCTGCATTGTAGGCAGATTCTTTGCCAACAGAGCTACAAGGGAAGCCCTGACTATTTCTCATTTATTGAGGTAGGATTGTATTGCTAAAAACTTCCATCTTAGAACTGTTGGTGCTGCATCCCATAGGTTTAGGGCTGTTATATTTTCATTGTCATTTTTTTCTAGGAATTTTAAAAATTCCCTTTTAATTTCTTCAGTAACCTGTTTGTTGTTTACAAAGTATTGTTTAATCTCCATGTGCTTGTGATTTTTACAGTTTTTTTTCCCCTGTAATTGAAAGAAGCAAGATCTGATGCTGTAAAGAGCAATATTGCATAAGAACTTGGAATGTCAGGTCCATGAATCAAGGCAAATTGGAAGTGGTCAAACAAGAGATGGCAAGGGTGAAAGTCGACATTCTAGGAATCAGCAAACTAAAATGGACTGGAATGGATGAATTTAACTCAGATGACCATTATATCTACTACTGCAGGCAGGAATCCCTCAGAAGAAATGGAGTAGCCATCATGGTCAACACAAGAGTCCAAAATGTAGTACTTGGATGCAACCTCAAAAACGACAGAGTGATCTCTGTTCATCTCTAAGGCAAACCAGTCAATATCACAGTTATCAAGTCTATGCCCCAACCAATAATGCTAAAGAAGCNAGAGTCCAAAATGTAGTACTTGGATGCAACCTCAAAAACGACAGAGTGATCTCTGTTCATCTCTAAGGCAAACCAGTCAATATCACAGTTATCAAGTCTATGCCCCAACCAATAATGCTAAAGAAGCTGAAGTTGGACGGTTTTATGAAGACCTACAAAACCTTTTAGAACTAACACCCCAAGAAGATGTCTTTTTCATTACAGGGGACTGGTATGCTAAAGTAGGAAGTCAAGAAATACCTGGAGTAACAGGCAAATTTGGCCTTGGAATGCGGAATGAAGCAGGGCAACGACTAATAGAGTTTTGCCAAGAAAATNTGAATTACATTTGCCTGTTTCTGTCAATTTAAATTCACTAATTCCTAAGGTGTCAATAGTCACTCTTGCAGTCTCCTGCTTGACCACATCCAATTTGTCTTGATTCATGGACCTACTATTTCAGGTTCCAGAGTAATATTGTTCTTTACAACATCAAAATTTACTTTTACCACCAGACACAAACACAGCTGGGCATTCTTTCTGCTTTGGCCCAACCTCTTTATTTTTCCTGGATCTATTTCTCCTCTCTTTCCCAGTAGCATACTGGACACTTAAGGACGTGTGGGGCTCATTCAGTTCAGTTCAGTTCAGTCGCTCAGTGGTGTCTGACTCCTTGCGACCCCATGAATTGCAGCATGCCAGGCCTCCCTGTCCATCACCATCTCCTGGAGTTCACTCAGACTCACGTTCATTGAGTCAATGATGCCATCCAGTCATCTCATCCTCGGTCGTCCCCTTCTCCTCCTGCCCCACACCCTTCCCAACATCAGAGTCTTTTCCAGTGAGCCAACTCTTCACATCAGGTGGCCAAAGTACTGGAGTTTCAGCTTTAGCATCATTCTTTCCAAAGAAATCCGAGGGCTGATCTCCTTCAGAACGGACTGGTTGGATCTCCTTGCAGTCAAAGGGACTCTCAAGAGTCTTCTCCAACACCACAGTTCAAAAGCATCAATTCTTCAGCACTCAGCCTTCTTCACAGTCCAACTCTCATATCCATACATGACGACAAGAAAAACCATAGCATTGACTAGATGGACCTTAGTCGGCAAAGTAATGTCTCTGCTTTTGAATATACTATCTAGGTTGGTCATAACTTTTCTTCCAAGGGGTAAGTGTCTTCT
>SJYW01030623.1:52421-91163 GCA_006410735.1 Raphicerus campestris | reverse complement strand
AAGGCTGTATATTGTCACCCTGCTTATTTAACTTCTATGCAGAGTACATCATGAGAAACGCTGGACTAGAAGAAACACAAGCTGGAATCCAGATTGCCAGGAGAAATATCAATAACCTCAGATATGTAGATGATACCACTCTTATGGCAGAAAGTGAAGAAGAACTAAAGAGCCTCTTGATGAAAATGAAAGAGGAAAGCGAAAAAGTTGGTTTAAAGTTCAACATTCAGAAAATGAACATCATGGCATCTGGTCCCATCACTTCATGGGAAATAGATGGAGAAACAGTGGAAACAGTGTCAGACTTTATTTTGGGGGGCTCCAAAATCACTGCAGCCATGAAATTAGAAGACGCTTACTCCTTGGAAGAAAAGTGATGACCAATCTAGATAGTATATTCAAAAGCAGACATTACTTTGCCGACTAAGGTCCGTCTAGTCAAGGCTATGGTTTTTCCTGTGGTCATGTATGGATGTGAGAGTTGGACTGTGAAGAAGGCTGAGCGCTGAAGAATTGATGCTTTTGAACTGTGGTGTTGGAGAAGACTCTTGAGAGTCCCTTGGACTGCAAGGAGATCCAACCAGTCCGTTCTGAAGGAGATCAGCCCTGGGACTTCTTTGGGAGGAATGACGCTAAAGTTGAAACTCCAGTACTTTGGCCACCTCATGCAAAGGGTTGACTCATTGGAAAAGACGCTGATGCTGGGAAGGACTGAAGGCAGGAGGAGAAGAGGACGACAGAGGATGAGATGGCTGGATGGCATCACTGACTCGATGAATGTGAATCTGAGTGAACTCCGGGAGATGGTGATGGACAGGGAAGCCTGGAGTGCTGCAATTCATGGGGTCGCGAAGAGTCGGACACGACTGAGCGACTGAAGTGAACTCATAGTGTTGCAGTCAGAAAAGATGCTTGATATGATTTCAATTTTCTTAAGTTTACTGAGACTTGAAATGTGACACAAGATGTGATCTATCCTTGAGAATGTTCCTTGTGCACTTAGAAAGAAAGTGTATTCTTCTGCAGTTGAATAAAATATCCTAAAGCTATCAATTAGATCAGTCTGGTCTAGTGTGTCATTTAAGGCTTGTGTTTCCTTATCAGCTTCTTGTTTTGATTCTCTGCCTATTGGTGTAAGTGGAATGTAAAAGTCCGCTGCTCTTACTGGGTTATTGTCAATTTCCCCTTTTATGTTTGTTATTGTTCACCTTATGTATTGAGGTGCTCCTATGTTGGGTGAATAAATATTTACAAGTGTTAGGTCTTTTTCTTGGATTGATCCCTTGGTCATTATGTAGTATCCTTCTTAATTGCTCTTAATATTCTTTATTTTAAGGTCTATTTTGTCTGATATAAGAATTGTTATGCTGGCTTTATTTTGATATTCATTTACATGGAATATATTTTTCCATCCTCTCTCTTTCAGTCTGTATGTGTCTAAAGTGGGACTAAGTGGGTCTAAGTGGGTCTAAGTTAGGTCTAAAGTGGGTCTAAAGAGGGTCTAAGTGGTCTAAGTTAGGTCTAAAGTGGGTCTCTTGTAGCCAGCAAGAGACTTGTTTTTGTATCCACTTAGCCAGCCTATGTCTTTGGATTTGAGAATTTAATTTATATTTAAAGTAATTATTGATATGTATTGTCCTATTGGCACTTTTTAATTGTTTGGGTTTGTTTTTGGAGGTAATTTCCTTCTCTTGTGTTTCCTGCCTATAAAATTTCCTTTAACATTTGTTTTAAAGCTGGTTTGGTGGTGCTAAATTCTGTCAACTTTTGCCTGTCTGTAAAGCTTTTGAATTCTCCATCAATTTTGAATGAGATCCTTGCCAAGTAGAGTAATCTTGGTTGCAATTTTTTTTTTCCTTTTTAGTATTTTAACTATGTGTGCCAATCCCTTTTGGCCTGCACAGTTTCTGGTGAAAGATCAGCTGTTAATCATATTGAGTTTTCTTTGTATGTTATTTGTTGCTTTTCCCTTGCTGCTTTTAATAGTCTTTCTCTGTGTTTAATCTGTTAGTTTGATTAGTATGTGCCTTGGTGTGTTTCTCCTTGGGTTTATCCTGTATGGGACTCTCTGCACTTCTTGGACTTGGTTGATGATTTCTTTTCCCACATAGGGGAAATTTTTTACTATAATAGCTTCAAAAATTCCGAGACACTTTCTTTTTCTTCTTCTTCTTCTGGGACTCCTATAAATTTGAATGTTGAGGCATTTAATATTGTCTCAGAGATCTCTGAGATTAGCCTCAATTATTTTATTTCTTTTTCCTTAATATGCTCTTCAGTAGCTATTCCCACCATTCTATCTTCCAGCTCCTTGGAAGAAAAGCTATGACAAACCTAGACAGCATATTAAAAAGCAGAGACGTTACTTTGCTGACAAATTTCCATATAGTCAAAGCTATGGCTTTTCCATAGTCATATATGATATGAGAGTTGGACCATAAAGAAGGTCAAACTGAAAAATTGATGCTTTAGAGCTGTGGTGTTAGAGAATACTCTTGAGAGTCCCTTGGATTGTAAGGAGATCAGATCAGTCAATCCTAAGGAAATAATCCTGAATACTCATTAGAAGGACTGATGCTGAAGCTGTAACTCCAATACTTTGGCCACCTGACATGATGATCTGATTAATTAGAAAACACCTTGATGCTGGGAAAGATTGAAGGCAGGAAGAGAAGGGGACGAAGAGGATGAGATGGTTGGGTAGTGTCACCAACTCGATGGACATGGGACAAAGAAGCCTGGCATGCTGCAGTCCATGAGGTCACAAAGAGCTGGACATGAATGAGCGACGGAACAACAACAGCAGCAACAACAGTCTTCAAGCTCACTTATCTGTTCTTCTACCTCATTCTGTCATTAATTCCTTCTAGAGTATTTTTTAATTTCATTAATTGTATTGGTCATCTCTATTTGCTTATTCTTGTTACTTCTAAGTCCTTGTTAAATTTGTAAATTGATTCTTGCATTTTCTCCATTCTGTTTTTGAGGTTTTGAATCATCTTTACCATCAATACTCTGAATCTCTGATTTTTTTTTTCAGGTAGCTTGTCTATTTTGTCTTCGTTTGTTTGGTCTTGTGAGTTTGTATCTTGTTCCTTTGTTTGTACAGTTTTTCTCTTTTTTCATTTTTTTTCTAACTTACTGTATTTCAGGTCTCCTTTTCCCAGATATTAGAGTTGTACTACTTCTTCCTTTCATTTTCTGCCCTTGGTGGGTAAATTTGGTTTCACAGTTGGTGTGGGCTTCGTGTTGGGAGTGAATTGTGCCTGTGTTTCTGTGGGAGGAGGTGAGGTTGTTGTTTGTTTTTTTTTCCCTCCAGTGGGCAGGACTGTGTGAGGTGATATACTGTGGTGTCTATTGGGAATCCTGCCTGCTGATGATTGGGTTTGTCTTGCTTGTAGTTTGAGTGAGGCATCCTACACTTGGTGCTGCTGGCAGCTGGGAGATGGTGGGTCTTGTATACAGGTGGAGGCATTCATGGAAGTTCTCAGTAATTGATAATCCTTGGGGAGTTTTCTTGACTCATCAGTCCCCCTCCAAAGTTTCAGCACTGATCTCTGACTGGTGAATTGAGATTTCACAAATTATGTCTTATGGCATTAAAGGGAACTGAAACAAACACGTAAACAACAACAACAACAACAACAACAACAAGAAACCTAAGACAAACCCCAGACAAGTGTTAAATACAAACCAGACAAACTAGCACAGGAAACTGGAATGGAGCATTCAGGCTGGAAGAGCACAAGGAAGGTGAAGACAGGAAAGAAAGAAGAAAGGAAAGTGTCTGAGGTAGTAGCGATCCACTGTGCTGAATGTTAATAAATGGACAAGTTCGTTCAGAGCTGGGATGGGCTTATTGGATTTGGCAGATGACAGTTTATATGTCCCTTTAAGCAGTATCTGTAGAGAGATTGGAACAGAAATTAAGCTCAAGTGCTCTGTAGCTAGAGCTGGATTCTGTGCTATGGCCTCATTCCTCTAGATAAATTTAATGTTTGGGCTAAAAGAGAAGAGTACTCCCAATGTCCCAATTTATCCCTCCCCTCCTCACATCCCCTGATGATCATAAGTTCGTTTTCTACATTTGTGGCTCTGCTTTTGTTTTGTAACTAAGTTCATTTGCACTCATTTTAAATTAAAAACTTTTTTTTCTATTTGTACTCTCTACATTTCTTTTTTTCAGTTCCATATGTAAGTGGTATATGATGTTTGTCTTTCTGGGATTGACATATATACACTACTATATAGAAAATAGATAACTAATAGAACCTGCTGTATAGCACATGGAATTCTGCTCAATACTCTATAATGGCCTATATGAGAAAAGAGTCTACACACACACACACATATATGTAAACTGATTCACTTTACTGTATACCTGAAACTAATATAACATTATAAATCAACTATATACTCCGAATATTTTTAAGATAATAAAATTTAAAAATTTTTGGAAAGAGAGAATAGTATTAGATTAGAAAGAGAATGTTGAGGAGAAACCAACTTGCCCTAGGGCAAAGTGTCTTTCTGTGTCCCATTGGATGAAAGTGATGATATAAGTCCCATTATTATGGAATTCATAAAACAATGAACTTTGGGTGTCCATTGTCTCCACATATAGCCAGGGGGTATTGCTATTAAGCAGAGATTGCCAGTTGAGCCTAGGTTCTGATTATTTCATTAGGCAATGGAAGCCTTAGAGAGCAGACTAAGCTCTGTCTATTAATGCAGGTTCAGGTTTTACTGGGACCAGGGTAATAAGCCAAAATCCAGTATTAGCTCATATCTAATAATATCTCCAAAAATCTAACTGTTTGCAAGCTTACTAGTATTGTTCTTTCAAAATTTTATAAACTTCAAAACCCCATGCCCATTTTGTCCATCATTACCTAGTATTCCTGGCACTAGTGTATCTGTTCTCCACTTTTCATTGCAATTTTGGGTCTGAGAATCTGAAAACTACATTATCCTGTTTCTTTTTTCTTATCTTCAACAAATGAAAGTCCCTGGTATACTGTCAGAGGTGAGGAAGAGACAAGAAGGGTTTATTTCTTCTTCTGTTTTAGGAATATTTGTGGAAATGGGTTGTGGTCCTTCACCTATTCCAACCTAGGCCATGGGATCTCCTCCTTGGTTCCAGTAGTCAGTGGCTTAGTCCCACTTGTGTGCACAGGAAACATCACATCCTCTTTTGTTTCCATAAACCTAAAAGTCATAAGCAACTTCCCTACATTATGAAATTCTGAGCTGCATCTCCCCTTTTTCTCTCCTACGATTTTTAATATCCATATCACAAATTTCCTGTAACCACATTCCCTCTATTTGAAATACATAATTGATCTCTGATTTTCTGACTTGATTCTGACAATATATCTGATGGACAGGGGCCTTTTCAGCAGTGTAGGTCTAAGTATAGATGATACTACCAGCAGATTGCTGAACAGCTTCTCAGCATCAATTTTAAATTGGTAAATAAAAGGCTACTCTTTAGGCAGAAAGTAGAGAGCACATTGCCTAGAAAATGGGTCAGAGACCAATGCTCAAGAAATTTTTGATTTAGGTATCTGACCCAGTCATGTTGTTCTACAAGTCCATAGATTTGTCCAAGATCTCTAAGTATGAACCGTTATCATTCCCAAACAACTGCAAAAAGTTCCCATCTAAATCCTGATGACTTGTGTATACCACAGATCCCTACTGACAAGGATACTCTCAGGCTGGAACTGTAAGGAGGGAAAGTGATTGAACTGTGTCTTCCCTTAGATCAGACATACGCACCATGTAGCAGCACCAAGGACTTGCATGCTTCTCTGTGGGAGGAAAGCAGGTGAGGAATTCACACCTTGCATTATCTTCTTCTGACTTTGACCTCATGAATTTCCTTTCTTTCTTAAAGAAAAGACTTCCTCAATCTGCTCCATTGATGTTATCTATCCTGAACAAATAAAATCCCATGTAGGACCAAACTCATGTGACCAGAATGATCAAAATCATTAATAATTAGAGATATAAAATTAAAAAAAATATGGTATGACTTCAAACATTAGAACATTTAAACTATAGAACTGGTAAACATTAGAAAGTTTGATAATGTTGTATTAGTGGGATGTGGGGATATGACAACTATCGTATGTGGCTTCAAAGAACAGTGTGGGAGTAACTAGTAAAATTAAGTAGATGTGTACTTAACAACCCACTCTCTCCATGCTAAAAAATGCTAACCAGCATCTGAGCCTTCAGCAAGTTGTAACAGAAATTAAAAAGATCATAGATCACCATAACAAATATAATAATAATAATAATAAAGTAATAGTGAAAAGTTTGAAATATTGTGAGAATTACCAGACGCAGCACAGAGACACAAAGTAAGAAAATGTTGGGAAAAAATGGGCCAATAGACGTGCTCAGTTCAGGGTTGCCACAGACTTTCAACTTGTTAAAAATGCAATATCTGCAAAGCACAATAAAGCAAAGTACAATAAATGAGGTTTCTCTGTACAAAATTATTTGCAGCAAGACAACATGTTATAAATAATCCACAAAACAACAATGCTTTTACATAATAAAAAATAATTTCTTCCTCATACAAAAAACAATCATCTGCAAGGAGGGTGTGGTATTCCACACGGTCATTCGGGGACCCAGGTTGAAAAAGGAAATCAATATTCACCAACACATGGGAAAAGAAGACTCACACACTTTTGTTGGAAAGACCTAGAAGTAGCATACTTCGGCCTATTTTCCCTTGGCCAAATATAAACAGAAGGCAACACTTAACTCCAAGGAAAGCTGGGAAAGGTAGCTGTGCATACGCCTCACATTTTAATAACAATCTGGCTGATTAAAAATTATAATTCAAATTTGATTTATTTAAATACTTCAAAAATATTGCTCAAAACTATCTTGTCATCAAAGCTACTGTTAGGAAGTCTAAAATAGATCTAATTTTTATTTCTTTATAAGAAGGAACTTACTAATATCCTTATATTTCATTAAAAATTCCATTTTTATTTTTTATTTATTCCTATTTTCCATATGTTGGTAGTTCTGCTTTTCTTCTCTGTATCTCTTATCTTATATGTCATTTCCCTTCTCCTTTTCATGCTAACCCTCAGGAAGAGCGCTTCAAGATAGTCTACAAGTGCACCAATTTATTTCTCTAATATTTTATCCTACTATTCATCTTAAACTATTATAACATTTTTCAGAATTAGTATTTCTACTTTTTTCTATTTATTTCCTCCTCCAACAAAGTATTACTAATAATCATCATTTTAAGGACATTTATCATGATCGTTTAAAATTTTTAATTTAATAGCTGCTTCATGTGATATCCTTTGTTAATTTTGGTTTCTTTGTTGAAGATTCTGCTTCTAAGAGTCTAGTCATGTTGACTTTTAAGTTCATGTTCTCTTAGAATGTCTTCCTGCTCTGACTTTTAATATGTGTTGGGGAAAACCCAAAGTCTTATAAGTACCTGTCATCTCTGTAAATTTAAGGAAAGGGCAGGAAGAGACACACAGCTCCAGGCACTAAAATCACTAGGTAACCCCTTAGGTTCTGAAGGATTCGCCTTAAAAAAAAAAAAAAAAAATCTTAGATAGAAGTAGCCTGAAAAGTGAAAGTATTACTTACTCAATCCTGTCTGACCCTTTGTGACCCCTTGGCTCTTCTCTCCGTGGAATTATTCAGGCAAGAATACNTTAAAAAAAAAAAAAAAAAAAAAAAAAACTTAGATAGAAGTAGCCTGAAAAGTGAAAGTATTACTTACT
Organism: Raphicerus campestris; assembly: GCA_006410735.1. Classification (NCBI taxonomy): domain Eukaryota; kingdom Metazoa; phylum Chordata; class Mammalia; order Artiodactyla; family Bovidae; genus Raphicerus; species Raphicerus campestris. The sequence goes on along the minus strand of SJYW01030623.1, from coordinate 83,388 downwards.
CAATCCTGTCTGACCCTTTGTGACCCCTTGGCTCTTCTCTCCGTGGAATTATTCAGGCAAGAATACCAGAGTGGGTTCCCATTCCCTTCTCGAGGGGATCTTCCAGACCCAGGGACCGAACCAAGGTCTCCAACATTGCAGGCAGATTCTTTGCTGTCTTAACCACCAGGCAAGACTTTCTTCAGAGTGATGTGAACCCTGCTGCCTGGAGCAGAGAGAAGACGAATAATGAATGCCTGAGGGTACTAGCCTGTCCATCCCATTTACATCAGCTCCTCACGCCAGTGGATTTTGTACTACCTTTGGATTTTGTCTGATACTCATCTGTTTCCTCCAGACCAAGCAGTCTAGGCTTGAGGGAATTTTTGTGGTGGTGGTGGTGCTGCTGCTGCCAAGTCGCTTCAGTCATGTCCGACTCTGTGCGACCCCTGGTGGACTGCAGCCCACCAGGCTCCTCTGTCCCTGGAAGTCTCCAGACAAGAACATTGGAATGGGTTGCCATCTCCTCCTCCAATGCATGCATGCATTCATGCTAAGTCGGTTCAGTTGTGTCCAACTCTGTGCAACTCCACAGACAGCAGCCCACCAGGCTCCTCTGTCCTGACAATTCTCCAGGCAAGAACACTGGAGTGGGTTGCCATTTCCCTCTCCATTATGGTGATGAGTCAGGCAATAATGGTCTATGGCGATGTAGAGAGAAGAATAAAACATAATACACCTCCAACACAGTCTCTCAGAGATGTGTCTAGATTCTCTTAGCCAGAGGCAGATGCTGCCTGCAGCACCATTCCTCCTGAGATATTTTCAGTCCATCTGGAGCTCTCACAGGTTTTCATTTTATTTTTTTTAGATCCTTGATTCCTTCTATTTTCTGTAGTTTCTCCAAGACTGATTCAAGGGAAGAAGTAAGAAAAAAAAAATCTAAATCTGATATAGTAAAAAAATTTTGAATTTTAATGTAACCAAATACTTTGTTCTTTTAATTTACATTCTTCCATATATTTCTTCCCCTTCATTTCAATCCATTTGAGAGCTGACAGAGCATATTAATAATCCTTTCAAGCACTGGTTCTCAGAATGAGAATAGGGTAGAGGACCCACCTAGGGGCTCACGTGGATCTGTGTGTGTGTGCAAAAGTCATATTTAATTCTTCTATTTTCATTGTGAAGGTTGCGTTCTATCTACTTCAAGAGTAAATTTGGTAATCATTAGCACTGAAAGTTCTTCCCTATCCCAGGGTTTGAGTTAAATTCAGTATAGCCAAACTAAGTTATACAGAATGTATACACAGATACTAAGAAAGTAACAAAGGTAATTTTTTTAAAGTTACATGAAACAAAAAATAATAAAAGCATTTAAGAGTATTCAGTATGAAGACTAAAAGATGACAATGTTAAAACATTTTGAGAGATTACTCCCACATGCCTAGCCTATTTTAGTCACTCTGAACATGAGTCAGGTGGAAGGGAGTAGAGATGAAGAGAATAGAGGTTCCTTTTCTCGAAGTACGTGTTGTCTAGGTTGGAGGAAACATGCATATGGAATGAACAGAATAAGTCAGCAGTGTATAATTACTTGCCAAAGAGTGGTGTGTACCACAAGGGCCAGAGCACTTGGAGATAGGAGAAAATTGAGGGATTCTGTGTAATTAAAGAAAGATCCTAAACAGATTTTGGTGTAGATTTGACAAATATGGAGAGAGAACGAAATGTTAGTTAGGGGTGTATGTGTATGTGTATTTGTGTGTCTGTTGAATATGTAAAGATTAAGATTTTTAAATAATGCATAACCTTATAAATTGACTAGAAATATTTGGCACTTAGGTCTTCCCCAGTGGCTCAGCGGTGAATAATCTACCTGCAATTCAGGGATCTCTGGGTCAGGAAGTTCCCCCGGAGAAGGAAATGGCAACCCAGTCCAGTATTCTTGCCTGGGAAATCCCATGGATAGAGGAACCTGGTGGACTATATATTGCAGTTAGCATCAAAATGAATTGGGGTTATAGATGAAGAAAATGAGCAGCAGTGATCATTTTGCTGCTGTTGTTGTTTAGTCACTAAGTTACGTCTGACTCTTTGAAACCTGCCTGGCTCTTCTGTACAGGGATCAAACCTGGGTTTCTTGCATTGCAGGTGGATTCTTTACTGCTGAACTATGTGGGAAGCCCAGTGATTATTTTACCAAAACAGAGATTAGGATGAGAAAATATTGTTTGGTAAGGATTGATTTCATTCATTCAAATAAAAGAATGCCTTTTAAACTGTGATTTGTAAATCACTATGGTTCTTCAAAGGCTGAAATTTCATAGTTTTTAAAAGTCACAGAACATAATTTAAGTATTAACTTTAAAAATTTTTAATAACTAAAACAACACACTCATGTAAATGCATAATATCTACATTTAAGCTCAATGAGACCACTAATGGTATTAACCTAGGCTTCAATGCCAAGTCATTCCTTGTTCATACTTCAGAATAAATCTGTATTTTCCCACTATGAGTTCATATTTGAAATTCTAATATTGCTGAGACACTGTTGCTTCTCAATGATATTTTCCAAATTTAGGCCTGCTGAGATGTGCAAACTGTCCATCTACACTGTGCATGCAAAGCCCAGCCACAGAAATGTAACTCAGCTGTGACCCGTAATTCTTTCTGTATGCATGTGTGCACATAAACAAAATGGGCCATTTGTTGCCTTTAAGGCTTTCATAAGTATGTGCTATTCTATTAGCTTTAATGTGATACAATACTGGATTTCCATTTAAGACATATAAAGGAATCTGTGTGTGTCTGGTTTTTTTTTAAATAAAGTTATTGATTTAGAAAACATGAAGCTCAAAGTTTTGTGGAAAGCATCTACAGACAACTGGGAATGTGGGGACAAGAAATTCTGTTGGTAATTTAGAGATTGGTAGTAGATTTGAAAATAACTCATAGAGTTGAAATTATGAGAGAGAAAGAGATCTCCGGAGGAGATCTTGCTTAGGGTTTTCCAAGGACACAGAGTGTGAGAAGGAACAGGGTTCAAGGCTAGAAGAGAAGGGAAATCATCAGGTTGGAGGTGTGCCAGTTCTTAACCATATTGGATAATCAAGTGTTACTCTGAGAAACTTAAGAGTCTCAGCCTCAACTGAAGACTCTAAGAAAAATATCTAGACAATAAAAAGTAAATTCCATGAGGAGCTGGTAAAGAAGAAATCTAAAATGTCTGGTAGAAGTAAAGGCCTACCCAAAGGAACTAAATGCACTAGATTGCTTCTGGGATAAAATGATGGTTCAAAAGAAAGTTTAGCTAGTAAAACATATTTTCTAATTGATGAGAGAGAGAAAGGGAGGAAGAAGAGAAGAGGAGAGAAGAAAAAAGAGATTCCATTTAATATTTTCCATTTAATATTTTAGGTTAAAACAAATTCTCATGATATATTTCAACTATGTATAGTATTGGATGGAAATAGATGGGAAAAGAATAAAAGAGTGGTATTCTATTGAATATTAATAGTTAAAAAGAGAAAGGCTGGAGAGGAAAGTGAGGAATATGACTGGATAAAACTAAAGGGAGAATAAATGAAAAAAAAGGCAAAGGATTGTTGAGCAAATAAGAAATTAATAACTGGAGTTCTTTTTATAGAGCATGATGGAAATGAAAAGGGAAACAGGAGAAGCAAGAGTGGATGTTTCAGTTTCACAAAAACAAACATAGAAGGGGGAGAACTCCAGTGAAATGAATCCGTTTCCATTTTCATGTAGAAATTACTTTTATTTCTACCCAAAATGTTAGCAATACTTACAATCCATTAAGGGTTCCAGGCAACTCTTGTCAGAGTTTACATTTTTTTCATTCTCAATTTTTCTCTCTGATTGGAGAAAGTATTTTATCTTCTACCTTAATAAAGTATGTAGAAAACTTGCAATTGAGTTCTGGCCTTTTTACTGTAAAAGGTAAGAAGTGATTGCACTGAGCTTTGAACAGAGTAAACACTCTTCTTTCTGTTTGTTTAATTTTAGAAGCTTATTGCTTTTTTCATATTGTATAAAGAGTTGGCTTGCATGGCATATATATGTATATCAGTCAGTTCGGTTCCGTCGCTCAGTCATCGTGTCTGACTCTTTGTGACCCTATGAATCGCAGCACGCCAGGCCTCACTGTCCGTCACCAACTCCCAGAGTTCACTCAAACTCATGTCCATCGAGTCAGTGATGCCATCCAACCATCTCATCCTCTGTCATCCCCTTCTCCTCCTGCCCCCAATCCCTCCCCATATTAGGGTCTTTTCCAATGAGTCAACTCTTCGCATCAGGTGGCCAAAGTACTGGAGTATAAATTCTACTTAAACACATATATTTATTAACGTATAAAGAGAGAAAGAGAGTGCAATTGCAAAGAGTGTTTCTGTATGTTCATATTGTATATAAATATACTATCTGGGGGACTCTGGTGATGGAAAGAACAGGATTTTTCATTCAAAAAAGCTTAATGTTACACTTTCTAAGGATGGCACACTTCACAGTAGTATCATAAATTGCTTCCAGTTAAGCCTTGGTCTAAATGAAGATTTAACATTGAGACTTTGCAAAGGAGAAAAACAACTGGAAAGAACTCTAGGGCCATAGTGACAATAAATTCTCTCAACTTTCCCTTAAGGCATGTATACAAAAATAATCTCATCTTGGAGCTGGAAAAAAGTGAGTCAGGATGATGAATAGTCCTCTCAAGGATCTAACACAAACATGAAGACACACCCCCATATCCTCCACTAAATTCCTGTTTTCTTGAACCCACTTTCAGGTTGAATGTAGTCTCAGCTGCTAGAGTCATTTCTCATTTAGGCCAAAGAAATTTATCTAGTGCCATGATCTGGGACTAAACACACTTGGAATTAATTTTTTACTTACTTTGTGTGCTAATTATGATGACATTTTCAGAACGAAACTTCCCAGAATCTTCAGGAACCTACCTGCCTGTCTTCAGGTGCACTCAAGACTGAAGCTTTTGCCTTGAACCCTAGCCCACTGTCTGGGCTCTCTGCTTCTCTGTGTCTCTGCTCCTCATGGTGGAGGGAGCGTGCTGCTGCATCCTCCCGGACTCTGGGTGACTGCCTGCCTGCCTGGTGAAAGCCTTCTGGCTACACCATAGGCCACCATAGCTCTGGTTTCAGAGCTTCAGGCCTAGCATCCAGGTCCTGGCTTTGCTTTAGTTGTGCTCTGCTTTCTCGTGGGTTCTACCCCATCCTGCACTACCTTTTCTGTTTACCCAGTATCTCCTTATGTTGATGGAAACTATAACTTAAACAAATAATCATTTTTTAAAAATTTTACACTCAATTCTACTGATTCAGAATTTGGGATAATTAGAATTGAGACTAGCCTAAATTTTAATATCATATTAGTTAAGGACAAAATCTACTAAACAAAATAGCTATTGCTTCAGGTAGAATACTTAAATTTTATGAGACAATGAACTTTCCAAACACAATGAAGCTGTTTTCAACTATTTACATAAATATTAATATGTTCCTCTGAACATATCACTTCCTCTGAAAAATACTTTTCAAATAAAATACACTTATTTTGTTGATTAATAATGACTGCATTTTTAAAAAATTGTTTAAAGATATATTATTATTGATTTTCTCCAATGGCCTGCTGTTTCTCTTCACTTAGTTAAAATTAACAAGAGCTTGTTGAAATAGTTCAAACTGTTAATCATGTTAACATTTATAGATTTGTGAGTTTAAAGAATCACATATAATGAAAAGTCCATAGGAATTAAAGCCTCAATTTGATATAATTGCCAGAGAGAAGGACTTTTTTTTTCTTTGCTCCTTGGGAAACTTGAAATACCTGAACAGTGTTAAAATCTGTTTGACCTAAATTGCGAGGTTCAGAATATGGTCAATTTAAAATTCTGCTCTCTTTTCTTCCTATTCTTTCTGGACATTATTTCCCTAGTTTTAAGATTTCATATTAAGTGAATGGATGTAGGGAATGAAAGGAACCCAAGGAACCAGGAAGTGTGTGAATGAGGCAGCGTTTGAACCCCTAACCGCGGTGACTCCACGTGTGCTGTAAGAGAGGACCCTCAAGGGACTGTCTGGTGAAGGACCCAGAACTGGTCGAGGGAAGGAACCAGCACACCTTGCGTTCGTACTCTGTGCTGTGTGCCGCACTAGCAGAATATTTATTCAGGTCTCTAGACTCAGCCTTGTACACCGAGGAAATCGTTTCAGTGTTGCTCTCAAAACTGCCCTTTAAACTAGCTCTGTTAGTTTTCTCATCTCTGACAGATAATCTTGCATAAATACCAGAGTTTTACATCACCCATTTTCCAGTATTAAACATCTGATGGCTATTGAAGTTTCAATCTGTCATCAGATCAAATCTTCTCACTTCCTGATTTTAGATTCCCTGTGTGGGGGAAGGTAGATAAGCTTTTTTTCTAAAGTATTCTCCTAGGTCCTTCACCCCCCTCCCCAACTCCTACCATCAGGAGGGATGGAAAACTCATTTACACACCACCCGCTTAGAAAGGATATTTTATGCCCAAATCTGTCTATAAAGCATCCTGGACTATAATTTCTCCTTATCAGTTTTAATGAGAGTAAGATGTCTCCTCTTGAGTTATATTGGAGTATATTCAATTTTTCTTTTTAAACAAGGTGCAGTTAAATTGACCAAGGTCACAACAAGTGATCCTCCTAGAAACTGAAATCATATATTTGGAATTCAGAGTCCAAGTTCTTCTTATTGCCCTATAAAGATTCTCAATAAGTATAAACACAAATAAATGTTAAAGTTTCACACTTTTATCATTTCCTCTCACCCAAGTTTGAGTTATTAGATCAACACCTTTATAATAAATAATACCATTGAGTCATAACAAAAAAGTAATTTATAAATCAATGCTTATTTTGAAAGAATATAATAAATATTAAATAATAAAAGTGAAATAAATAGATTCATATTATTTTCTCTATTTAAGGGCAATATTTCTTTAAATAAAAACTGGTTTGCTGGAGAAGATCACATTATGAATTGAGGACTTTAAAGATTTGAATGTTTGGACATGTTGAGGGCAATCTAATAATTCTCAGACAAAAATAAAAGCCTGTGATATTCCCTGGAAGGAATATTATTTATGGAGTTGTTCTTACAGTAGTTCAGAGATGTTAGAACAACATCATGTGCACATACTCATATTGGGAGAATATAAAGTATAGTTGGAAGGTAGGGAAAAAAGCTTGGATGTGGAGATGGCTTCGTGGTTTGACTATGGTCAGTTCACACCCTGTTCATAAATACTTCAAGATTTTATTTCAGTTCCTTGCCTGACATAAAATAAGATACTATACTACCTGTAACGGAGTTGTTGCAAGTAAAAGTGAAGGGTGAGTAAATACTTCTCAAAACCGTTTACTCTGGATTGGTTCAGATCAGAGAAAAGATATTCAAAATCTTAGGAAAACTAAGAAAACACTGAAAAATTCCACGTTCGAAAATTACTGTCCTTAAGTGTATGAAGGTTAAGCAAGTTGCTTTCTGGCCCCTCGTTTCACCACTGTATTCCTTGATCTCACCTTTTTTGGCCCAACATTGAAAAATGTTTCAGAGACAAATAATAAGGGGTGAGGGTGAAGGTGATAGCGATCTATTAAGTTATCCTGACTTCTTTTAGAGTTTGGGGTGTGAGTAATGTCTCAAACAATGTGCTCACTTGCCTACAGTCTTTATTCATGTGTAATATTTATGTTAGAAGTGTTTCTTTATATCGTCAATTTTCCCTTGGCTGGCAAAGAGGAAATCAATAGCTATGTGATTGTCTATGACAATACTGTATTTATGAAAATTCAGTTAATTATCAAATTAAGAAGAAAAAAAAGGAATAATATTCAAGCCAGAATGGTGGTTATAATCTAGGAGGCAGATTCTCAGAAATCTCTGAGAACTAGTAAACCTGTTAGAAGCCAAATGTATAAACAGATACATTTTGACACAAAAGATCAAACATCGAATATGATAGTTTATATAAAATTCACTAAGGATACATAGTCTAGGTAAACACATTCAGAGCAAACAGCAACTCACCATGACACCCTACCGAGCTGAGGAAGAACATTACTCTTTTAAGAAATTACATTTCATCAGAAGAAAGAAAAAAATTGATCTTCACAGCTGAGTCGGCACTCCCATCTATGAGGAGCTCTGGTTATCGTGTAAAGCAGACGCACACTGCACATTCGGGAGGGAGAAGGCCCAAACTAACACACAGAAAGAATTTTTGTTTAATTTTTTCTTGTCCTGTTTTAAAACAAATGTTATTTCATCAACTGGGTAATGAATTTAAACTAGTTTGTGGGACTTCTGGAGCAGAAGGCAGTCTCATAAGAAGTACCAGAAAGGGGCGCAGACACTACTGGGAGTGGGCATAGTGTTTATATCATCAATAGTGAGGCAATCATTGTTCCTTTAAAATAAAAAGATTTTTGGCTACAAATTCTCTCAAGAGCACAGACTGATTACGGTTATTTTAGCTCCAGTAATATTTCCCATTCCTGCTGTGGTAGGTTTCATTGACAGCATTGGGATGACCTGAGAAAAGTCATTCTGTTGAGGCAACGTCCACTGTTTACAAGGCTGAGGTCTCGGCTGCACTATGTGATTGACATTTAAGAATAAGAAGGTGCTGATAAGATGAACTCTACCTTTTGAAATGTTAAAAGGAGGACTGAACAAAAGATGGCGGAGGAATAGGACAGGGAGAACACTCTCTCCCTCACTACTTCATCAAAAGAACATTTCAAGCTGAATAAACTCCACAAAACAACTTATGAATGCTGGCAGAGGACATCAGGCATCCAGCAAAGCAGATCATCAGCTACAAAAACAGGTAGGAATAAATATAAGGGACGAGAAAAGAGACAAAGGAGGTAGGGAGGGAGCCCCGTCCCGGGAAGGGAATCCTGTCCCGGGAAGAGACTGTTAAGAAGAGAGATCTCCAATCTCCAGGAAACTCTCACACAGCCATGTCTAGGTCGAACCTGGGAAGCACGGACGGCAACATGACAGGAAGGAAAAATGGGTGATTAAAACCAAGGGACTACGAATCCAGCAGCGGGTCTCCCGGCGGATAGGCAGCGCAAGCGCCTGCCCCCGGCACCAGCGAGTGGGGGCTNTCTCCTGGCGGATAGGCAGCGCAAGTGCCTGCCCCCGGCACCGGCGAGTGGGGGCTGGGCAGGGAGGAGCGGGACCCGCCAGCCAGGACCCGCCAGCTGCAGTTTTCTAACAAGTGGGCCGCGGGGGAGAGCAGACTTCAGGGATTTTCGCGAGAATCGGGTCGTAACACGGCCAGAATTGGGTCCATGCGTGGCCAGAACAATCTAACATGGACTAGCACCAGACTATGAGATAATAACCACCACGCAGAACGGTCGCGACAGTCCCGCGCACAGAACAAAGGACCGATTGGAAATAGCCAGTCGGTCGCAGACCATCCCCCTCTGGTGTCGGGCAACGCAAGAGAATTAAGCAGGTTTCTTTACAAACTAAGCCTTCTGGGGCGCTCTGGACAATCATCATCTGCCTAAGAAGGAGCCCCACTGGCGCTNTAAAAAAAAAAAAAAAAAAAAAAGAAAAGAAATGTTAAAAGGAATTACTATTACATTTTTCTGTCAGCAGAATTGGATGGAGGAAGACAAGTCTAGCAACGAATTAACTCAAAATTGTAGCTGTGCTAGCCGCGGTTCTCCAAAGAAATAGAACCAGTAAGATGAAGGGAGATCTATTATGAGGAAGTGGGACATGTAGCTCTGGAGGCTGAGGAAGTCCATGTTTCATGAGCTGCAGACCCAGGAGGTCAGTAGTAAAGCTCAATCTGAGCCTGAAGGCCCGAGAACAAAGGAAGCCAATAGAATAAACTCCAGCCGAAGGGCAGGAGAGGATGTGATGAGATGTCCTGGCTCACCAGCAATGAGGCAGGAAAAAGGTGCAGATGTCTCCTTCCTCCACCTTTGTGTTTCATTCAGGCCCTTAGCAGATTGGATGATGCCCACTCACATTAGGGAGGGAAATTTACTGAGTTCACCATCTCAAATGTAATCTCATGCAGAAACACCCTCACAGACCAAACCCAGAAATAAAATTTTACCAGATATCTAGGCATCCCTTGATACAGTCAAGTGATACATAAAATTAACTTCCACAGTAGCTAAGAGACAAATGAGCAAGAAAATTTGTTTTTCCTTCAGTTTAGTTCTGTTCAGTCTCTCAGTCATGTCTGACTCNTTACCAGATATCTAGGCATCCCTTGATACAGTCAAGTGATACATAAAATTAACTTCCACAGTAGCTAAGAGACAAATGAGCAAGAAAATTTGTTTTTCCTTCAGTTTAGTTCTGTTCAGTCTCTCAGTCATGTCTGACTCTTTGTGACCCCATGAATCGCAGCACGCCAGGCCTCCCTGTTCATCACCAACTCTCAGAGTTCATCCAAACTCATGTTCAGCGAGTCGGTGATGCCATCCAGCCATCTCATCCTCTGTCGTACCCTTCTCCTCCTGCCCCCAATCCCTCCCAGCATCAGTCTTTTCCAATGAGTCAATTGTTCACATGAGGTGGCCGAAGTACTGGAGTTTCAGCTTCAGCATCATTCCCTCCAAAGAACACCCAGGACTGATCTCCTTTAAGATGGACTGGGTGGATTTTTTGCAGTCCAAGGGATTCTCAGGAGTCTTCTCTAACAACACAGTTCAAAAGCATCAATTCTTTGGCACTCAGCTTTCTTCACAGTCCAACTCTCACATCCATACATGACCACTGGAAAAACCATAGCCTTGACTAGACGGACCTTAGTTTGCAAAGTAATGTCTCTGCTTTTCAATATGCTATCTAGGTTGGTCACAACTTTTCTTCCAAGGAGTAAGCGTCTTTTCATTTCATGGCTGCAGTCACCATCTGCAGTGATTTTGGAGCCCCAAATAATAAAGTCTGACACTGTTTCCAATGTTTTCCTTAGGGAGTGAAAAAATAGTAGAACATAAATAATGGAGTTTTATTATTATTCAGTTGCTAAGTTTTGTGCAACTCTTTGGGGCCCCATGGATTATAGCACACCAGGTTTCTTTGTCCCTTACTATCTCCTGGAGTTTGGTCGAACTCATGACTATTGAGTTGGTGATGTTATCTAACCATCTCATCCTCTATTGCCCCCTTCTCATGCTGCCCTCAATCTTTCCCAGCATTAGAGTCTTTTCCATTGAGCTGGTTCTTTGCATGAGGTTGCCAAAATATTGAAGCTTCAGCTTCAGCATCAGTCCTTCTAATGAATATTCAGGTTTGATTTCCTCTAGGGTTGACTGGTTTGATTTCCTTGTTGTGCAAGGGACGCTCAAAATTCTTTTCCAGCATCGTAATTTGAAAGTATCAATTCCTAGGTGCTCAGCTTTCTTTATGGTCTAACTCTCACATACATACATGACTGCTGGAAAAGAGAAGCCACAAGTAATGGAGAGTATGTTGAAACACCTGTATTCACTTAACAGACGGTGTCAAACTATAATAACAATAAGCAAGAAGTGATCAAAGAAAAAGTATACTAAGGAATCAGAAAATCATGTTCTGTTGCCTTGAATAGAAAAATGTCTATGTCTTCTGGAGTTAACTTGAATAGAGCCTTGAGAAGATACTCTTTACACCAATAGCTAACAGTTTAAGGACTACTGACGACTGGGCAGCCAGTGCTGCAGAGGAAATGGTGTATGTCTTCTTAATCAAGAAACGTGAATCTACAAGTATCTTGAGGTTTTGCTGTCATGTCAGTTGTTAACAGTACATCATAATGTTCTTTCCAACATAGATCAAGGGCAGAGTTCTTGATGTCTTTCCCTGAAGATCAGCTTTTCAGGCTTCAGATCATCCTGGGGCTGTTTAGTTGACTGTTATAATGGAGTTTGAACTTCTTGTCAACAAAGCTAAATATGAGCCTCCTGTATTATTTAATCAGACCTGTTTGCAATAGGTAGAATCAGATATTGGAAATGAAGTCCCAAACATATGGAAAGGCTTCTTGTTAACTTGGGAGGAGACGACTTGTGGGTCCTGAAAGGTGTTAATCTTGTTCTGGTCAAGTCTAAATGGTAATACTTTAGGCCTTGAAATTTCAAGGAGTTCTGAGAGCTTTGTTTATAATCATTTTAAGATTCCATTGGTACTAATTTTTTGATGCTTTTGTATAAAAATGACCATGAAGTTTCTTAATAAAAGGTGAATATTTACATAATCATATAAAAGTAATGCCAGCAAAATATGTGCCTGTGTCAATGGAGACAGAACTGAATTTCCTGACCTCTATGATCCCCAAGAAAATAAAGTCAAATTATTTATTTATTTATTTATTATTAGGATCATAGCTCTCTGGCCAGGAAAGCACTTGAGTCATTCTAAGAAAAAGTAAATAAAACTGGAAGAAAATTATAGCTCATTGGTTGGGGCACTGGCATAAAATCCATTTGGGGATGGTCAATGAGGCTTCAGGACTTCCAGTTCAGCTCAGTCGCTCAGTCATGTCCAACTCTTTCTGACACAGGATTCACACTGAACTGCAGCACGCCAGACTTCCCTGTCTATTACCAACTCCCAGAGCTTGCTCAAACTCATGTCCATTGAGTTGGTGATGCTATCCAACCATCTCATCCTCATCTCATCCCAACCTCTCATCCTCCTTCTCTTCCTTTCTTCAATCTTTCCAGCATCAGGGTCTTTTCCACTGAGTCAGCTCTTCTCATCAGGTGGTCAAGGTATTAGAGTTTCAGTATTTCCAATGAATATTCAGGACTGATTTAATTTAGGATTGGTTGGTTTGATCTCCTTGCTGTGCAAGGGAGTCTCAAGAGTCTTCTCCAACACCACAGTTCAAAAGCATCAGTTCTTCAGCACTCAGCTTTCTTTATGATCTAACTCTCACATCCATACATGACTACTGGAAAAACTATAGTTTTGACTAGACTTTACCTCCTTTTTATCTCTTACTTTTATAATTCTGTAAGGATCATGCCATTGGTAGGTAGGACCTGTATTAGAGACATCCTCATCAGTTTGTTCCTTTATTAAAATCAGGCATCAGTGTTATTTTCAAATTGTTGACACTTTATCTCCACCTCTGAGAGTGATGTATAAAACAAGGTTGCTTAACTCTACTTGAGATATTTTGACTCAAGAGATCTCTCAAGTGTTAAAGTTATCTCAGGAATTATGAAGTGAAGTGAAGTGAAATCGCTCAGTCGTGTCCGACCCTCAGCGACCCCATGGATTGCAGCCTTCCAGGCTCCTCCATCCATGGGATTTTCCAGGCAAGAGTGCTGGAGTGGATTGCCATTTCCTTCTCCAGGGGATCTTCCCGACCCAGGAATTGAACCCGGGTCTCCTGCACTGCAGGCAGATGCTTTATTCATCTTAATCTCTTCCTTTTTTTTTTTTTCTGTATCATTGGTTTGTCTTTGACAGTCAACATAACCTCTGTAAGTGCCTTCAACATGCAGCTTCCTTAACTGCTTATGAGTACAATTACTCTGGTAAATGGTGCTTGTTGATCAAAGTGGTCATTTGCTGTGTTTAGTTTTATTTGTTCATAGGGAGAAGGCCCCTGATGGATGACAACTGGGTTTTAGCCAAGTTCTAGAGACATAAACAGTAGAAGCACCACACAGAAATTCTCAGGTTGCCTGCTGGAAGTGAGACTATGCTTCTTCCAGGCTAAGCACCTGTTTCCTTTGAGGTTTCTTAATTTGCAAGATTAAAACTGTGTTAAAACTCAACATTCAAAAACTAAGATCATGGCATCTGGTACCCTCACTTCATGGCAAATAGATGGGAGAAAAATGGAAACAGTGACAGACTTTATTTTCTTCAGCTTCAAAATCACTGCAGATGGTTAACACAACCATGAAATTAAGACACTCACTCTTGGAAGAAAAGCTATGACAAAACTAAAAGGTGTATTAAAAAGCAGAGACATCACTTTGCTGACAAAGGCATGTACAATAAAAGTTAAGGTTTTTCCCAATAGTCATGTATGAATGTGAGAGTTGGCCCATAAAGAAGTCTGAACACTGAAGAATTGATGCTTTCAAACTGTGGTGCTGGAGAAGACTCCTGAGAGTCTCTTGGAATGGAAAGAGAACAAACCAGTCAATCTTCAAGGAAATCAACCCTGAATATTGATTGGAAGGACTGCTGCTGAAGTTGAAGCTGAAGCTTTGGCCGCGTGATGGGAAGAGCCAACTCACTGAAAAAGGCTCTGATGGTGGGAAAGATCAAGGCAGGAGGAGAAAAGGGTGACAGAGGATGAGATGATTGGATGACATAAGGAAGGACAGGGAAGCCTTGCGTGCTGCCATCTATGGAATCACAAATAGTCAGACAAGACTTTGCAAGTGAACAACAACATTGGGACTGCAGAACAAGCTTTCTGTTTTTTAATACTTTTACACTTTTATGATTTTTTTCTAATCAGAAAGAATGTGCTGCAAAGACAAATTATGAGTGCTCTCTTTAAAATGAACTTGCTGGTTTTAATTCCAGCCCAGTCATGAGGAATAAATAAAATAAAAATAAATAAAATTCAAAGCCCAGTCATAAGAAATAAATTACATTTTCAAAACTGTTGCTTTTGACAGATGTGTCTATAATTCTATGTGATTCTACATTATGCAAGCATGTTAAATAAATAAAATTAAGGATTTTTAGGTGTCTTTTTCTCTATTTTCATTGTGATCATAACTTGATCTGCCAAATAAGGAAAAAAGCATGTAATAGGTAAAACTTGTGCGTATAAGCTCATATATTTATCAAGTTGTTATTCACTATGATTATTTCAAAAGAAAAAAATTCAGCTTTTATCCCCATGTTTTTCTATCAATAAACTTATTTTCATTTCATCTAATTGCAAAAGTCTCTTTCTTCAAAGAATGAGTTTGTTTTGTTCATTTTTTATGAAGGCACCATCTCAATGGAGACCCATGCACAGGATGTGGAGGTTAGGAAGATAAGGCTCTTTTCCTTGAAATGACCTTTCTTCGTGTGATACTTTAAAGATGCATTGAATTTTGTTTGCTCAATCAGAATATAAATTAATTTCTTTGAAAATCAAACTCTATGAAAATAAATCAAAATGCCTATCTGGTGCCTTGATCTCAAATCATTCTGGTTAAATTTCTGATTTTTTCATGAAAGTAAAATATACAACATATGTGCATAACACACATACAATGTGACAGTGTAATTCAAAAGTAGTCAATTTTCCTCTGGTCATGGTTCAAGGGTTCAGAAAGTTCCTATGTGAGGGTTGCTAATTTAAGATTATAACCTATGCTTTTTCGTGACGTTATGTCTTTGTACATGTTACTCGCTAAAGCTTCAGGGAGAGTGTGAACAGGATAAGTATGTGCTTTGGAATCATATAGATGTGGATTCAAATGTTTTTATAGCTTATTAATTAAATGGCTCTGCTGCTGCTGCTGCTAAGTAGCTTCAGTAGTGTCCAACTCTGTGCGACCCCATAGACGGTTATTTATGCCCTATGAGCCTCCATGTCTTCATCCTTATTATGAGAATAGCAACATTGATTAGCTCACAGAATTCTGAGACATTTCTTGTGAAAGGTCTAGTAAGTATTCAAAACCATGTAGTCCTTCTGTTTTTCATTTTGCCTCAGTCCATTGCTGCTGCGGCTGCTAAGTCACTTCAGTCATGTCTGACTCTGTGCGATCCCATAGACAGCAGCCTGCCAGGCTCCCCCATCCCTAGGATTCTCCTGGCAAAAACACTGGAGTGGGCTGCCATTTCCTTCTCCATTAGAGGTTGCTAAAACAAAAGCACTATCGACTGAGTGGCTTACAAACAACAGAAATTTCAGTTCTGGAGTCTGGGAAATCTAAGTTCCAGGCATTGACAGATTCATAACTTTTTTTCTCTACTGCAACATATAATATGTTCCCATGGATACCTTTTGCTCATCTGGAAAACAAACAAACAAACAAACAAAAACCCACAGTGCTAGTAAAGAGTATGCTTTCATTTCACCTTGGTTACCTGAATGCCAAATGTTAAATCATAGATATTTCAGTGATCAAAACTCCAAGAGTTGGAAGCAACCTCAAAATTCAATTAAATCCTAATGGTTTACTTTGCTAATTATATAAATAGAATGTTTACTTTACAAGCAAATTCACTAACTAGGGGAAATTAATGTTAGCTATTTTGTTTTAGCTGTATTTTTACCCCAAAATGAAATAAATGGGTAGATTTAAAGCAGTATGAAAATGAGCAAAGGAAAAATTCTTTTCATTTTTGTAAACATGTGACTACAAGATTCTTTTCATTTACAAAATATTCTACAGTGAGTAAGCATGGACACATATGTGATACTTAGACAGCACTTTGATTCCAATCCCCAAATTAACAGTAGCTTGTTGAGAGGGCAAATGGATCTCTTGTTTTCTTGCCTTCTTGCATATTACTTCTTCATTTCATTGTTCTTGATACTGGAAGGCAAAAAAGGAAAGAAATTCAAAAAATTTTTTTAGCACTTTTGTCTCAAAATGAGTTGAGAGAGAGTAGGGAAAGATGGTGGATGCAGCAGGCTGAGGAAAGTGTGCCGAATTATACTTACCAGTGAGCTGCTTATGGAAAAGAGATGGGTCAGAGTGGTGGCAGAAGAAAATTTGGGCACATAGAGGAAAGAAAAAGTGAGGTGAGACTAATGGACTGAATTATATCCCTGTCATCCAATTTACATGTTGAAATCCTAACCCTTAGTATCTCAGATTGTGACTGTATATTTGGAGGTAATTTCTTTAAAGAGGTCTGTTCAGTTCAGTCACTTGGTTGTGTCTGACTCTTTGTGACCCCATGAACTGCAGCACACCAGGCTTTCCTGTCCATCACCAACTCCCAGAGATTGCTCAAACTCAAATCCATTGAGTCGGTGATGCCATCCAAGCATCCCATTCTCTGTCATTCCCTTCTCCTCCCAACTTTAGTCTTTCCCATCATCAGGTTCTTTTCCAATGAGTCAGTTCTTCACATCAGGTGACCAAATTATTGGAGGTTCAGCTTCAGCAGTGGTCCTTCCAATGAATATTCAGGACTGATTTCCTTGAGGATTGACTGGTTGGATCTCCATCCAGTCCAAGAGTCTTCTCCAACATTTAAACAGGTAGTTTAGGTTAAATGGTGTCAATGGGATGGGCCCTAAGTCAGTGACTGACCTTGAAGAAGAGGAGATCAAGACATAGAGACAGGAATGATCAACAGGACAAGGCAAAGACAGCCATCTCTAAGTGAAGAACAGCCTCAGAAGAAACCAGCCATACCAGCACAACTCCTGAACTGTAAGGAAATAAATCTCCACTGTACAAGTACCCAATCTGTGGTACTTTTCCACCCTGGCAGATGAGCACAAGATAAATTAAAAGATTGGTTAGCAAGTTGTTCCATATCCTGTGATGGTACCTTCCTCTGTAACCCTCAACCTAAACCCGATCCTACAAATTTTAGCCTATTTCCTAATTCATGAAAAGTTTGGAAAGCTGGTGAAGCAAGGAATAAAGATGAATCTAACACTGCTTACTTGACTTCTATGCAGAGTACATCATGAGAAATGCTGAGCTGGATGAAACACAAGCTAGAATCAAGATTGCTGGGAGAAATATCAATAACCTCAGATATGCAGATGACACCACCCTATGGCAGAAAGTGAAGAAGAGATGTAAAAAGCCTCTTGATGAAAGTAAAAGAGGAGAGTGAAAATATTGGCTTAAAGCTCAACATTCAGAAAACTAAGATCATGACATCCAGTCCTATCACTTCATAGTAAATAGATGGAGAAACAGTGGAAACAGTGGCAGACTTTATTTTGAGGGGCTCCAAAATCACTGTGGATGGTGACTGCAACCATGAAATTAAAATACGCTTACTCCCTGGAAGGAAAGTTATGATCAACCTAGACAGCATATTAAAAAGCAGAGACATTACTTTGCCAACAAANGAAGAGTTGACTCATTGGAAAAGACTCTGATGCTGGGAGGGATTGTGGGCAGGAGGAGAAGGGGACGACCGAGGATGAGATGGCTGGATGGCATCACAGACTCGATGGATGTGAGTCTGAGTGAACTCCGAGAGATGGTGATGGACAGGGAGGCCTGGCGTGCTGCGACTCATGGGGTCTCAAAGAGTTGGACACGACTGAGTGACTGAACTGAACTGATCAGACATTTTTATCTCTCTTAAGCTGCAGGAGGAAACAAACTAGGGATATTTTTTCCTTCTCTATACAAATTAAAAGGTTTCTCTTAAAATTCTGTGTTGCCATAATGACACCAGATTTCACCTGAAGTTAACCCATGTCTTTTTCTTATGGAAATGTTTATCTTAAGCNATATTTTTTCCTTCTCTATACAAATTAAAAGGTTTCTCTTAAAATTCTGTGTTGCCATAATGACACCAGATTTCACCTGAAGTTAACCCATGTCTTTTTCTTATGGAAATGTTTATCTTAAGCTATGCTAATGTACTATGCATTTACCCCAAACTCTGTCTTCAAGTTCGGCCTTTTGGCTCAGAACTTACTTGATAAACCAATATGTTATACTAAGATATTGTTCCTCTAATCTATGTAAATGAAACTATTTGTATGGTGATCTGCCCTTCTTCAAGATTCATTTTATGGCCCAAGATAAACCATTTGGTGTCAAGATTATCCCAAAATATGTCTTATGGGTGAGAGGCCTGTTGCCATTCTAAGTTTTGAGACATTCCTTTCTTTCATTAACAGATTGCTGGTGACTATATAACATCCGGCTGAAGACTAGCAGGGGGGTACTCTTTCTGCCTCCTTCTGATGCCTATGTCAGAAGTTTTCTCTATCTCCTTTATACTTTAATAAAACTTTATTACACAAAAGCTCTGAGCGATCAAGCCTCGTCTCTGGCCCCGGATTAAATTCTTCTCCTCCAGGGGCCAATCCCGGTGCAGTGATTCAACAACAACCTTTCACTACTTCCTGTGTATCCTGCTAACAACACCAGTTGTATTGCTGATCCTGTTCATGACATCAGTTGTTTCACTGTTCACATTGTCCACACTGTTCACTGAACCCAGGGTAGGCAAGGTGCAAGCTAAGAGGCTGGAAGGAGACTGGAGGAGCTGCAGGAATTGCAGACATATTTATTCTCTCTTGGCTGATGCAGCAGCTGTATCAGCAGCCATAACAAAACTAACACAACACAACTTTTCTGGCTGACACAGCAGCCAAAACAGTATTCTCTCCTGGCTGACGTGGCAGTCATAGTGGTAGACACACTGTAATCTCTCCTCTCATGGCCGACCCAACAGACACAGCCAGGAGGCAGCAGTACTGCCGTCATTCTTCAGGTGGAGCTCACACGTGTACTCCACACAACCTGTGACCGAGCGAGTGCCTCATGACGTGCATGGCAGTGCTACATGTGATCTCAGCTGTTACATAGTCGTTATTTACAAAAGGTGGGGCGAGAGAGCCTGAACACACCATCATGGTGTGCTCTCTCCTCATACTATCTTACTCACCTTATTTCTTAATACTTTATACCCATCAGCCCTCATCCAAAATCTACTCTGCAATAGATCTTAACTACTTGGGATTCCCTAAATAAGCCACATATTTTTAGGCTTCCAGAGTTCACTTGTGTTGTTACCACTTTCTAAAATGTCTGACCTCCCCACTGCTCTCTGCTTGGTATGAAACTATCTCCTCTACGAGTGTTCTCAGTCCTGGCTCTATGTCAGGATCATTCAGTATTCTTTTTAAGGCACTTTAAAAATGTCTATGCCAAAAAAGTGTGATGTAATTTCCTGAGGTAGGGTCTGATATTTTCATTTGCTTTGAACTCCCAAGGTATTCTGATGTGCTCAGATGCTTCTTCTTAATGTTGCCATTTATGTGCTGTGATTTCCTTTGCCATAATATTGATCGCTTTTGTTATAATTTATTTTCAAGTCTAATTTCAAAATAGAACCTGGACCTGAGCTTTTAGAAAGATTGTTGTCATTCAGTCACCAAGTCATGTTTGAATCTTCATGACCTCATGGAGTGCAGCATGCCAAGTTTCCTCATCCCTCACCATCTCCCAGAGTTAGCCCAAGTTCATGTCCATTGAATTGGTGATGCCATCCAACCATCTCATCCTTTGTCACCATCTTCTCTTTCTACTTTTAGTCTTTCCCAGCATCAGGGTCTTTTCCAATGAGTCAACTGTTCACATCAGGTGTCCAAAGTATTGGAGCTTCAGCTTCAGCAACAGTCCTTACAAAGAGAATTCAGGGTTGATTTCCTTTAAGACTGACTAGTTTGATCTCCTTGCTTTCCAAAGGACTCTCAAGAGTCTTCTCAGGCACCATAGTTCGAAAGCATCAATTATTTGGCACTCTACCTTCTTTATTGTCCAGCTCTCATATCTGTACATGACTACTGTAAATACCATACCCTTGACTATATTTATCTTTGCTGGCAATGTGATGTCTTTGATTTTTAACACACTGTCTACGTTTGTCATAGCTTTCCTGCCAAGAAGCATTCATCTAATTTCATGGCTGCAGTCACCATCTGCAGTGATTTTAGAACCCAAGAAAAGGAAATCTGTCATTGCTTCCGCTTTTGCCTCTTCTATTTGCCATGAAGTGATGTGGCCAGAGCCATGATCTTAGTTTTTTTTTTTTAAATATTGAGTTTTAAACTGGCTTTTTCACTCTCTTTCTTCACTCTCATCAAGAGGCTCTTTAGTTCCTCTTCACTTTGTGCCATTAGAGTGGTATCATCTGCATATCTGAGGTTGTTGATATTTCTCCTGACAGTCTTTTTTTTTTTCTTTCTCCTGACAGTCTTGATTCTAGCTTGTAACTCATCCAGCCCAGGATTTCACATGATGTGCTCTGTGCACAAGTTAAATAAACAGGGTGACAACAAACAGTTTTCTCATACTCTTTTCTCAATCCTGAAGCAGTTAGTTCCTCCATACAGGGTAATAACTATTGCTTCTTGACCTGCATACAGGTTTCTCAAGAGACAGGTAAGATGACCTGGTATTCCCATCTACTTAAGGGTTTTCCACAGTTTGTTACTATCCACAGAGTCAAAGGCTTTAGTGTAGTCATTGAAACAGAGGTAGATGTTTTTCTGGAAGTTCCCTGCTTTCTCTATGATCAAGCAAATGTTGGCAATTTGATCTATGGTTCCTCTGCCTTTTCTAAACCCAGCTTGAGTATCTGGAAGTTGTTCACATAATGCTGAAGCCTAGCTTGGAGGATTTTGAGCATATTCTTACTAGCATTGGAGGTGAGTACAATTGTCTGGTGGCTTGAACATTCTTTAGTACTGCCTTTCTTGGGAATTGGGGTGAGGATTGACCTTTTCCAGTTCTGTGCCCACTGCTGGATTTCCCAAATTTGCTGATATATTGAGTGCAGTACTTTAATAGCATCATCTTGTAGGATTTTAAATAGCTCAGCTGGAATTCCATCACCTCCACTAGCTTTATTGGCAGCAGCAGTGCTTTTTTAGGCCCACTTGACTTCACACTCCAGAATGTCTGGCTCTGAGTGAAAGACAATATCATAGTAGACCCAGTTGTCTGGGTCATTAAGGTCTTTTTTGTACTGTTCCTCTGTGTATTCTTTCCATCTCTTCTTGATCTCTTCTGCTTCTGTTAGGTCTTTAATGTTTCTATCCTTTATTGTGCCCATCTTTGGATGAAATGTTTCTTCGACATTTCCAATTTTGTAGAAAAACTGGAACCATGGTATTCATCTTTGTATTCTCTAACTCGGGCTTCCCTGGTGGCTCAGACGGTAACTCACACAACAAATACTTGTTGAATTAGTGATTCTATTGTTGGGGATATTTTAAGTATATTTATTGTGTCAAGTGCAGACAGTACCTATAAAATTTACATTTGCACATCAGTTGAATGTCTTTTTTCTCTCATTTGGAACCTTTCAATTTAGGAACAATTGAACTTATGTGACATTCTAGAAATGATTATTATTTAGAACCATTTTTGTTAAAGTAATAGAAAAGTAAATCTTAAGAAAATGCAAAGGAGTAATTAAATGTGTGATCCTGGTGAAAGTTGATTGAAAATTACATATATATATTTCTGGGAAGAAACTCACATTAGAACTCATCATTGTCCTCTCATCTCCTTACTGTTTACCACTGACATACTTATCTCTAGTGAAAGCCTCTGCATTCCAGGTGTTATAAGTGCTAAACCAAAAAGTTATTGTTTATTTATTTACTCTTTTATGCTTTAATTCAACAGTTAATTCTTATGTCCAATATGAATCATGCTTCATAATGGAGATTCTGAAATGAAGAGTTCATAGTTAACTTCCAATACTTTCAGTTTCTAAAAAAAAAACAACCCCCCAAAACTTTAAAGAACCACTCTCATTAATTATGTTGATCACAACACCATTAAGGTTTTGTCAACTAAGATTATTATTAACAATTATCAAAAACTAAACTTTGCAAGGAGACAGCAGGACAAACAAAGTAACTCTTTGGCTTTTCAGTTTTACCATAATACTTGAGTATTAAGATGATGATATTTAAGAAGGGTGATCAATGAATAGTACTCATATGCTGAGATATCAGTGATTATGATTATATATTTTAAACTATTTATTGAAATGATCATCCAAGAAGACTTTTGATGTTAAATTTTATTTCTATAATGTAGAAAAGTAATAAAGATAAAAAAATGTTAGGTCAACTGAGACTTAAAGTTTATATTGACTTCAATCATATTCTCTGCCATCTCTTTACCTTTGTCTTTAAATTTTATTTTCTTAAAATTATTTGCCTATAACTTTTTCATTGCTGATTATAGCAAAAGAACACATGCATAATTTTAAATATCAGCTCAAATGTCATCACATATACGAAACTTCCCCAATTTCCCAATGGTGATAGAGTTAGTTATTTCCTCCTCAGCTCAATTATTTCCTACTAAATTCATTACTTATTCTATAAATGATTGTTTGTGATATAATTATTGGTTTAGGTTCATGTCTCTGCCTCTTAGAACATAGACTATTTGAAGATGGGTGCTGGTGGCTCAGTGGTTAAAGCGTCTGCTTCCAATGCGGGAGACCCAGGTTCAATCCCTGGGTCGGGAAGATCCCCTGGAGAAGGAAATGGCAACCCACTCCAGTATTCTTGCCTGGAGAATTGCATGGATAGAGGAACCTGGCAGGCTACAGTTCACGGGGGTCGCAAAGAGTCGGACACGACTGAGTGACTTCGTCACTTCACTTCACTATCCATCTTTGCACATCCAGAACCTGAAACAGTGTAGTTGTTTAAGGTAGTTGAACTTGCTTCTTACCTACCAGAAGCAAAGTAGACTACTCAAATGAAAAATAATTATTACATGCAAATATTCTACAACATACCACAAAAATACATATGGAGAAGATACAAGATTCTGTTTTTAGCTTATTTTTTCTAAGACTTTGAATGCTGTAGTTTATCCATGAGAAGAAATCTAATTTTTAACAGAGACACAAAGTAACCCTGACACTAAAGTCACTTGATATACTAGACTGACAACTATCCTACGTATTTACACTATATTATTAAGTTGACTTCATAAATTATTTCTTGGGAAAGCTAGACCAATCTGGGCCTACTGCTCCTCAGCTCACACTGTCTACAAAACTAGAGTAACTAGAGTGGCCTTTATGTCCCTGGACATCGCAGAGTATAGCTATGTCATAGCACTGATTTCCTAATTTATTTTTTGCCATGTAAGCTGGGAGTTAAATCAGGTAGAGGACTTCAGAATGCAGTTTAGTTGAGAAAAGTGTTGTGTCAGGGAGTCAAATGATCTCTAATCCCTGGGTTGGACAATTATAAGTCATTGCTGCTGCTTCTAAGTCACTTCAGTCATGTCCTACTCTGTGAGACCCCATGGACTACAGCATACCAGGGATTTTCCAGCAAAACTACTGGAGTGGGATACCATTGCCTTCTCCGTTATAAGTCATGAATTGTCTCTTACTATACTTCAAGGTCTGTAAAAGATGCTGGATGATGGTGAACATATTTTCTCTTTCTTTAAAATTTCAACCTTTTTTAGTAGTTTCTTGCATACTCCTCTGGGTATTGTCTCACTCCATTTTTTCTCTTGAACTGGCTGTAATGAAATAGCGCCATTTTAATTTATATTGATTTTTCTTTCTTTGAAAATTGACATGATAAAACTGACACACTGAAAAAATCACTGTTTCCCCTAGGATTTTAGAAATAATTATATTATTTAGGCATGTGAGGCTCTTGTGTTTAAGTATTCGACTATTATTTCATTCACAAGTTCGTTTATCTTCTCAGCAAGACTGCTTTCCAATGCTCGCCTATCTCATCCTTCAAAATTTTGTCACCAACCTCATTATTGGCCACAGTTCTTTACCTCATATGTAGTGAGTACTCAATGAATACTTGTATGAACAGCCTCAAAACTTATTTTTATTGGCTGAGTATAGGTAAAGGTAGTAGGGTGTAGGTTGGTATTTATAAATGTCTAGATAGAAAGTTCCTTGGAAGCATGGAGGGATTCTCCCTAAAGCAGATTTAGGCACCTTTGTTATCAAGGCTAAATGTTTAAAGATAATAAAAATCTTGAAAGTACATGGCTACCAGTCTCTTCAGAAGAATTCCATTGAAGAAGAAAAAGGAGACATCCTGCATCCATATAGTATTCTTGAATGGAGAAAATGCTGATCAGAGGTATTTAGGATTCCTCTTAAGGATGACCCTCCAATAAAATATTTCAGAAGGGTGTGGCCTATCAGAATGACAGCTGCTGTGCCCAGTATGCGCGATAGGATTTGGGGTATGCAAGACTCAAGATAGCTTGGAGAAAGAGCTGCTGTCAGACTCATGTGTCTCCATCTGATACACACTGAACATAAATTTTCATTTGTCCAGTTAAATTCAATGCTTTTCAAACTGTGATGACTTTCAAACCATGCTGACTCTCTGTCTCTCTCAATTTAAATTTTTAAATTTCAAGATTTGTGCTTTGAACACTGATGTGGTTTGGGTTTGATCATACTCTAATATCTAGACAATTTCTCCTTTCCTTTTATTTGTAGTCTTCTCATAGTTAATAGTAGTTTTTGCAAAAATAGCTATCATAATTTATTATCCTTCACTAGTGCCTTCCCTCATTGACTCTGGGCTTGCTCATGTGACTTAGACCAATGGAACATTAATTTGAAGAATATTTGAAGAAAGCACATGATAGTGCTGGCACATTGGGGCTTGCCCTCTTGCTCTTGGAACTCTGCTTCTGTGTATGGAAAATCATACTCCAGTTAAATGCCAACATGTGAAAGGCCAACCTTGGTAATAGTCACTTTGTTAGTTGAATGCAATGTTTCAGAGAACTTAGTAGGGATCATTTTATTTTCAGTGTTTCATAAATTGCCATTTCAGACCGAAGAATCACTGAGTGACCCACAAAATAGTGGACTAAAGAAAATATTTTAAGCAACCATGCTTGGTGGTGATTCTTTTTCTTTTCTTTTCTTTTCTTTTTTTCTTTTTTTGCAGCAAAAGTTTAACTGATAGAGAGAGTGATCTAAGTACCACTTGGAGTGTTTCCACAACAGCAAAACAAAATATGACAGTAGCTTTGGAACAATTCAGTGGGCAGAAATCTTAAGACATTTTGAGAAGCCTGGGAAATTGGCAAGCAAACTGCTAGTGGAGGATGGAAGATTGTAGCACCAATTATGATATACTACAAAAAATTTTTTTAAAACTATTGCCTGAAGTAATTTAGAAGATATAGACCTTGGCAAGATAATTTTCAAGAAAACTGTTTAAAATATCATTGACTTTTCTTAGTTGTCTATGATGAGTTACAAGGAAAGAGAAGAACTAAAGAAAGAACTGATCAGTTTTCAAGAAGAATTTATATAGTATATAAAGAAACCAGGGTGTGCTGGATACTTGCTTCTCATTTGCAGTCTCTCTAGTGAGAAAATAGTCTCAGAGTAAATTAAAACCTGAGGGTGTTTTTAAAATTCAAGACATTTCCAGTAAAGCATAACGTCTACATCAACATCAAATCAAAGGTATGGCTCTAACACCCTTTGTTAAACTTAAGAAAAATGTAAGGTGATAATCTAGTGGTCTCTCTCAGATAGACAAAAAGGGCTTCAAAGACTCTAAGCAGCTTAAAAAGCTTTCCAAAAGTCTGTCTTTGGACAGACTTTCTTCTTAAGGTCTGATTTAAAAAGAATTGTGGTATAACTTCTGCTAACAGAGGAGTAGAAAGGACACACATTTTTTGAAGGAAATTATATCAGCAAAAGAGCTATTAATTTTGACTATGAGAAAAAGAGGGCTCTGGATTTCCAAGTGTCTACTGGAAGAAAACTTAGAAATCTACTCAACTATCAACTTGGGCCATTCATTTCTTATGGAAAAAGGGGGATATTCAGATAGAAGGGCTTTCCTGAAAGCAGAGGGTAGAGCTAAGAATCACTGAAAAGAGATTGCTTGCCAAATGGCTGCTGAAATTCCTGTTCCACTCAGACATGCCTCCCACACTGCCTTGGGGCTTGTCATGTGACTTAACTTTAGTGACCAAAACCTTAGCAAATTTGACTTCAGTGGAGGCTTCAGAGTGCCTGTGCTTTGGAGATGGTCCTTTTCCTGATCTTGACTATTTTCTCCACGTAAAGAAGTTGGGCCAGTTTGTCCAATGAGTGAAACTTGACCCAGTGACCCACCACCCCACCTGTCCCAGCCAACCACCTGACATCTGAGTGAGGCTCTCCTTAGAACACTGACTTATGGTCAGCCTCCTAACTTCTGAAGAGTTTAGCTAGAACCAACTGAGCATCACAGAATTGTAAGCTAATAAATGGCTATTGTTTAAACTACTAAATTTGGGGGTAGGTTGTTATACAGAATGAATTTAGTGATGGACACCTTTTCTAAAGCACTTAATCACATTTTGTTTTAATTATCTGCTTAGAGGTCTGTACCTATTACTGTACTATCATCACCATGCTGTAATAGGTCATACCCTAGTCACTTCTTTATCCTTATAACTGACATCAGTTCAGTTCAGTTCAGTTCAGTCACTCAGTCATGTCCGACTCTGCGACCCCATGAATCGCAGCACGCCAGGCTTCCCGGTTCATTACCATCCCTCAGAGTTTACTCAGACTCATGTCCATCGAGTCAGTGATGCCATCCAGCCATCTCATCCTCGGTCATCCCCTTCTCCTCCTGCCCCCAATCCCTCCCAGCATCAGAGTCTTTTCCAACGAGTCAGCTCTTCGCATGAGGTGGCCAAAGTACTGGAGTTTCAGCTTTAGCATCATTCCTTCCAAAGAAATTCCAGAACTGATCTCCTTCAGAATGGACTGGTTGGATCTCCTTGCAGTCCAAGGGACTCTCAAGCATCTTCTTCAGCACCAGAGTTCAAAGGCATCAATTCTTTGGCACTCAGCCTTCTTCACAATCCAACTCACATCCATACATGACCACAGGAAAAACCATAGCCTTGACTAGATGGACCTTTAGTTGGCAAAGTAATGTCTCTGCTTTGGAATATACTATCTAGGTTGGTCATAACTTTTCTTCCAAGGAGCAAGCATCTTCTAATTTCATGGCTGCAGTCACCCTCTGCAGTGATTTTGGAGCCCCCAAAATAAAGTCTGACACTGTTTCCACTGTTTCCCCATCTATGTCCCATGAAGTGATGGGACCGGATGACATGATCTTAGTTTTCTGAATGCTGACCTTTAAGCCAACTTTTTCACTCTCCTCTTTCACTTTCATCAAGAGGCTTTTTAATTCCTCTTCAGTTTCTGCCATAAGGGTGGTGTCATCTGCATATCTGATATTTCTCCAAGCAATCTTGATTCCAGCTTGTGTTTCTTCCAGTCTAGCATTTCTCATGATGTACTCTGCATATAACTTGAATAATAGTGTCTGGGAAATCATTAGGAAGGGAAATATGATTACCTTTGAAAATTTAAAAACTGATTATGTAATTTCTTTAATTAAAATACTAAGCCCTTTGAGCATACATAGAAAGTGTTCAATAAATATTTTTTAAAACATGTTACATTTTAACATGCTTCTCCTTTATTTTCCTCAATTTTAAAATGGTTATTGAATTCAGACATTAATTCATGTAAAATGTATTAACACTTAGTATATTTGTGACATATGATATGTTAACATTCTAACAAGGGGGACAAGATTTAAAACAAATGCAAATACCAATGGAGAAATAAATATTACCAATACAACAAGGAGCATGTATCCTCAAAACACTGACCAGCACACGGAGCACATCTAGCCCAAGAGAGAGCACAAAAAAGACTTCAACAGTGCTCAGTGTTGCATTATGAGTCTCTGATTATTGGGAAGCAAAGGCTAGAGGAAAAGTGGTCCCAGCAAAAGAAGCAGACCAGATATACTCAGAGTGACAGGAAACTGCAAGGCACATAGGGGTATTTTGTGTGGTTGGACTATAGGTGGTGAGGGGTGAAGTGAAACACTGACCCAGGGAGATGAGGTGAGGAAAGGTTACAGCAAACTCTGCTCCAAACACCAACAATCTTGAGACTGTTTCAACAGGGGCTTTCTTGGAGGAGGGTAACAAGCAAGGGTGAATGATGATAGAATGTTTGTATTTGACCGAACTGTCCCAAAGTAGCAAAATATGGCGATGGTCATATTATTTTCCATTTATCCAAATGAAAATGCTAGATATATGGGAGGAGTATTATGGGTTTTGTGGCCTTTTCTGAATGTGAAACAAAGACCAAAACTTTTTATGTATGCACATCATTTGTTCGTCATCCAAGTACTATTCATCATGGAATCTAAGTTCCTTGGGAAAAAGAAAGATAGTCCTATTGATGAATTACCCTTGTCAAGTATTCAATACTATGGTATGCACCTAACCACTTCTCAATTCAAATTAACTGATGCTCATGAATAAAGGGAAGCCTGGAATGCTTCAGTTCATGGGGTCACAAAGAGTCAGACATGACTTGAAGACTGAAAAATAACAGCAGCATGAAGTAAGTGTTCAATAAATTTTAAAAGCTAGATATTTTTCTGCTGACTCTCCAGGCATGGAAGGTACTTAAGATAGCAGAGATTTTTAGAAGTTCACTTGTGATAGAAAATTCTTTAATTTTAAACTGCAGTCAAAGGAAATGTAAACTATGACTCTCTTAAAGGTTACTTCTAGAACTCACACTTGAGGGAATTTTTTGTACTTTGATTTTGCACTGTGGTTATCTTGATTAAAAACATGGTCTTCACTCTTTTCCACTTTGTATGTCTTGCTTCCTCATTAAAAAATTCAGTCTTATTGTGCAAAATGAAACTGATCCAACTGAGAAGTTGGATGAGACTGTGGATCATTTCTATTTCTGTAGTTAGATAAAGAGAACACTCATCTCTCATGCACGAGGAAGGACCACACTCCACATAGAACTGATATCAAAGGGGGCAGTAAACCTTATCTATATAAATGGGACTCCCTAACCATTAGTAATGTTTGAAATAAATACCCCTGGTAAAGAAACCCTCAGATGCCACTTGTTTATGAAGAAAGCTTTTTTCTCCCTCTCCTTCAATTTAATAAAGCTAACTTTACATGTGCCAAAGCATATTGTCTGAAGTATTGGCCTATACTGCCAGAAAACAGAGTATAAAACTGACATATCTCAGGTAACTGTCACCACCGTGGGTTCAGTCTTATACTATCAGTTTCCCAAGAATCTACCTCCAAGATTCAGGAATCTACAGAAGGAAAAAGTTAGAGAAAATTTCAGAAAACCACAAAGAAAATATTTGCATTACCAGAGATGGTACTTGTTAGCAGAAAGATGGTGTCCCAGTGAAGAAGGAATTCATAAGGCCTGGACTCCATCTTAGGCCTGTTCCAGTGGACTCTGCGCTCTGTGTTTAGCGCCTATGAAAACAACAGAAGGATAAGACCCTCTCCAGACAGGGGAACCTTGAAGATCGTATCTAGGTTACTCATCGCCTAAGAGAAAGCATACACTAATCACCCCTTCCTCCAGACAGGTCATAAGTTTTTTGTATCAATCAGAGTGTGAGCTCAGGTTTACTGATTATTGGCTAATTGTTTGACAGTTTGAGCACATGAGCACATAACACCTGAATGATGGGGTTATTGGGATTGTTTTTTTCTTGGTTTATGTAAGTCTCAAGGAATTTGGAGTGGTGGGTTCAGACATGTACTCATGGGGTATAAAAGTTTTTCACAAATGCTGGTTGGGGTCCTTGGCTAAGAGGAGACTCTGCCTTGGGCCCGCCAGTGTAATAAACTGCACTCCACTATCTGCATTGTCCTTCTGAGTGAGTTTGTTCCCTGGAACACATGGCTACACCACCAGTAAAATGGAGACAACAGAAACTACGCACAAGGGGTCAGAAGCTCTGTGTCAGGTTCTAAGAGTTAGACTGAAGGAAATTTATTTTTCCTCGATTCCGTGTATTGGGGCAAAATAAGTAGGAAATGTTTTTACATCCTGTGATAGCTATTATACCTACTATATGCAATACATGTGAAGAAACAAATTTATTGGGTCAATGCTATTGACAGAGTTCAGATCTATATGTTTGCTAATTTTTTTGCATAGTTTTACCAATTTTGATAAGGCAATTAAAATCTATAATCATTAGTATAAATTTACTTATTTTTCTCCTTAATGTCTATCCATTTTAGCTTCATGAAATTTGAAATTCTACTAGCTATGTACCCATTTATTTTTAATTTATTTTTTAATTGAGGAAAATTGTTTTACAATGCTGTGCTGGTTTATGCCATATGATAACATGAATCAGTCATAATTATACATATAT
>SJYW01030623.1:10897-43744 GCA_006410735.1 Raphicerus campestris | reverse complement strand
GAGGAGGGTGAGAAGTTCAAGAAAGAGGAGACATATGTATAATTATGACTGATTCATGTTATCATATGGCATAAACCAGCACAGCATTGTAAAACAATTTTCCTCAATTAAAAAATAAATTAAAAATAAATGGGTACATAGCTAGTAGAATTTCAAATTTCATGAAGCTAAAATGGATAGACATTAAGGAGAAAAATAAGTAAATTTATACTAATGATTATAGATTTTAATTGCCTTATCAAAATTGGTAAAACTATGCAAAAAAATTAGCAAACATATAGATCTGAACTCTGTCAATAGCATTGACCCAATAAATTTGTTTCTTCACATGTATTGCATATAGTAGGTATAATAGCTATCACAGGATGTAAAAACATTTCCTACTTATTTTGCCCCAATACACGGAATCGAGGAAAAATAAATTTCCTTCAGTCTAACTCTTAGAACCTGACACAGAGCTTCTGACCCCTTGTGCGTAGTTTCTGTTGTCTCCATTTTACTGGTGGTGTAGCCATGTGTTCCAGGGAACAAACTCACTCAGAAGGACAATGCAGATAGTGGAGTGCAGTTTATTACACTGGCGGGCCCAAGGCAGAGTCTCCTCTTAGCCAAGAACCCCAACCAGCATTTGTGAAAAACTTTTATACCCCATGTGTACGTGTCTGAACCCACCACTCCAAATTCCTTGAGACTTACATAAACCAAGAAAAAAACAATCCCAATAACCCCATCATTCAGGTGTTATGTGCTCATGTGCTCAAACTGTCAAACAATTAGCCAATAATCAATAAACCTGAGCTTACACTCTGATTGATACAAAAAATTTATGACCTGTCTGGAGGAAGGGGTGATTAGTGTATGCTTTCTCTTAGGGGATGAGTAACCTAGATACAATCTTCAAGGTTCCCCTGTCTGGAGGGGGTCTTATCCTTCTGTTGTTTTCATAGGCACTAAACACAGAGCTCAGAGTCCACTGGAACAGGCCTAAGATGGAGTTCAGGCCTTATGAATTCCTTCTTCACTGGGACACCATCTTTCTGCTAACAAGTACCATCTCTGGTAATGCAAATATTTTCTTTGTGGTTTTCTGAAATTTTCTCTAACTTTTTCCTTCTGTAGATTCCTGAATCTTGGAGGTAGATTCTTGGGAAACTGATAGTATAAGACTGAACCCACGGTGGTGACAGTTACCTGAGATATGTCAGTTTTATACTCTGTTTTCTGGCAGTATAGGCCAATACTTCAGACAATATGCTTTGGCACATGTAAAGTTAGCTTTATTAAATTGAAGGAGAGGGAGAAAAAAGCTTTCTTCATAAACAAGTGGCATCTGAGGGTTTCTTTACCAGGGGTATTTATTTCAAACATTACTAATGGTTAGGGAGTCCCATTTATATAGATAAGGTTTACTGCCCCCTTTGATATCAGTTCTATGTGGAGTGTGGTCCTTCCTCGTGCATGAGAGATGAGTGTTCTCTTTATCTAACTACAGAAATAGAAATGATCCACAGTCTCATCCAACTTCTCAGTTGGATCAGTTTCATTTTGCACAATAAGACTGAATTTTTTAATGAGGAAGCAAGACATACAAAGTGGAAAAGAGTGAAGACCATGTTTTTAATCAAGATAACCACAGTGCAAAATCAAAGTACAAAAAATTCCCTCAAGTGTGAGTTCTAGAAGTAACCTTTAAGAGAGTCATAGTTTACATTTCCTTTGACTGCAGTTTAAAATTAAAGAATTTTCTATCACAAGTGAACTTCTAAAAATCTCTGCTATCTTAAGTACCTTCCATGCCTGGAGAGTCAGCAGAAAAATATCTAGCTTTTAAAATTTATTGAACACTTACTTCATGCTGCTGTTATTTTTCAGTCTTCAAGTCATGTCTGACTCTTTGTGACCCCATGAACTGAAGCATTCCAGGCTTCCCTTTATTCATGAGCATCAGTTAATTTGAATTGAGAAGTGGTTAGGTGCATACCATAGTATTGAATACTTGACAAGGGTAATTCATCAATAGGACTATCTTTCTTTTTCCCAAGGAACTTAGATTCCATGATGAATAGTACTTGGATGATGAACAAATGATGTGCATACATAAAAAGTTTTGGTCTTTGTTTCACATTCAGAAAAGGCCACAAAACCCATAATACTCCTCCCATATATCTAGCATTTTCATTTGGATAAATGGAAAATAATATGACCATCGCCATATTTTGCTACTTTGGGACAGTTCGGTCAAATACAAACATTCTATCATCATTCACCCTTGCTTGTTACCCTCCTCCAAGAAAGCCCCTGTTGAAACAGTCTCAAGATTGTTGGTGTTTGGAGCAGAGTTTGCTGTAACCTTTCCTCACCTCATCTCCCTGGGTCAGTGTTTCACTTCACCCCTCACCACCTATAGTCCAACCACACAAAATACCCCTATGTGCCTTGCAGTTTCCTGTCACTCTGAGTATATCTGGTCTGCTTCTTTTGCTGGGACCACTTTTCCTCTAGCCTTTGCTTCCCAATAATCAGAGACTCATAATGCAACACTGAGCACTGTTGAAGTCTTTTTTGTGCTCTCTCTTGGGCTAGATGTGCTCCGTGTGCTGGTCAGTGTTTTGAGGATACATGCTCCTTGTTGTATTGGTAATATTTATTTCTCCATTGGTATTTGCATTTGTTTTAAATCTTGTCCCCCTTGTTAGAATGTTAGCATATCATATGTCACAAATATACTGTTAATACATTTTACATGAATTAATGTCTGAATTCAATAACCATTTTAAAATTGAGGAAAATAAAGGAGAAGCATGTTAAAATGTAACATGTTTTAAAAAATATTTATTGAACACTTTCTATGTATGCTCAAAGGGCTTAGTATTTTAATTAAAGAAATTACATAATCAGTTTTTAAATTTTCAAAGGTAATCATATTTCCCTTCCTAATGATTTCCCAGACACTATTATTCAAGTTATATGCAGAGTACATCATGAGAAATGCTAGACTGGAAGAAACACAAGCTGGAATCAAGATTGCTTGGAGAAATATNAACTGACTCACTGGAAAAGACTCTGATGCTGGGAGGGATTGGGAGCAGGAGGACAAGGGGACGACAGAGGATGAGATGGCTGGATGGCATCACGGACTCAATGGACAGGAGTCTGAGTGAACTTCGGGAGTTGGTGATGGACACAGGGAGGCCTGGCATGCTGCAATTCATGGGGTCACGAAGAGTCAGACACGACTGAGCGACCGAACTGAACTGATTTGTCATTTGGCTCATACCACTAAATTTTAGTACACCATCAATTATCTTAGCTATGTCTATTTTTCTCCTGTTTGATCTTTATGTTTCTTTTTTAGATTTCATAATTAAGAGGACATAAATATTCTGTGTTTGGAAAATACATTCATTCAGAATAAGTTTCAGACACAAATTTTCATGCAAACCTAACAAATATAAACAAGTAACAGAATGTGTATTTTTCATTTTAAAGCAATATCTTTTCAGTTTTTNTAAGAGGACATAAATATTCTGTGTTTGGAAAATACATTCATTCAGAATAAGTTTCAGACACAAATTTTCATGCAAACCTAACAAATATAAACAAGTAACAGAATGTGTATTTTTCATTTTAAAGCAATATCTTTTCAGTTTTTATTAATTTGGTTCACTTATTTTGTGTTACTTAAGGGGAAGATTTCATTTCTCTTTGGGCTTAAATTCATATTAGTAAACATGGGTATATTCTAACTCCAGAGCTCATGGGCTTTAATAATTGTTTAATGCTTTACCAAACAGAGATTAAAACTGTTCAAATCGTTTTGCGATTAAGTCCAAGGTAATTGTTTGTTCAAATGTCAGCACAAGCTGCAATTTTAAGAGCCTCTTTAGCTGGTTTATTTACCTAATTTCTGAGCATCAGATAAAGGAATTTTCCTGATCTTCTAATAAGAATTTCACATTGATATTCAAGAAAATTCTAGACTTATGATGTTGGAATAGTGAATTTATGTCATTTGTTTTGAAGAAATTAAAATCAAAATTGTCCTCAAATAATTAGCTCCAGGTACAAATTAACTAAAATATGTGAACCAGGTACTATACTAGGCACTTTTAACATGTCTTATTTATTTCTCAGGAATATTTTGTTCCTATTTTCCAAAACTTACTGTTTTCATTTTATTAGGTGAGAAAAAAATGGTCTCCTAGTTAGTGAGTAAGCTAACTCACTATGTGTGAGACTGAGATATTTGTGCACTGAGATATTTGGAATACCGTAGACTATGCTTTAAAAAATATATTTCAAATCCATATTTTAAAATGTGCTTTTAGTCAAAATATATTTTATGAAGTACACAGTCTAATAAGAATACTTTTATTGCATAAAGGGTAAAGAAAGACTGAATTAAGAAAATACTCTGGGAATTAAAACTCTACTGACACACCCCATGAAGAAAGTTCTCCATCTTTAAAAATTCTAAGATATAATTGAAAATGATTCATAAAACAAGAGAAAAAGGTCTGGAAGAGTCTACTTGAGTAAATACAATTTGAAAAGTTCAAGAGAAGTAAGAATATAAGTATGAAATTTCTGATATTCCAGCATTACATTGATTTGAATAATTACTTATAACAACATAAAAATTATCCCATAATAGTAAATTTGG
The DNA here is from genome assembly GCA_006410735.1 of Raphicerus campestris. Classification (NCBI taxonomy): domain Eukaryota; kingdom Metazoa; phylum Chordata; class Mammalia; order Artiodactyla; family Bovidae; genus Raphicerus; species Raphicerus campestris. The sequence continues at coordinate 39,081 of SJYW01030623.1, read as the reverse complement.
CCATGATTTATTCATTTATTAGGAGTCTTTTCTTATAAGGATGTGAATGTTTACCACATTAGAACTGAGATATTCTGAAATCACTCTCTAAGAGAAAACTTTAAAATCTTTAAAAATGGATTTGTACCTTAATATTCTATATGGAAAGGAAGAGACACTTCAATTATCATAATTTTCCATAGCTTGAAAATTCTGTGCAGAATATGACTGATATGTACAGCAATAATTTTATGCTGTCATTATGGCAAATTTGGTTGACCAACAACTGTACAAGATGGGCACAATAAAGAAAAGAAAGGATATGGACCTAACAGTAGCAGAAGATTTTAAGAAAGGTGGCAAGAATACAAAGAACAACTATACAAAAGAGATCTGAATGACCCAGATAACCACAATGGTGTGATCACTCACTTAGAACCAGATATCCTGGAGTGCGAAGTGGGTCTTAGGAAACATCACTTCAAAGATAGTGGAGGTGATGGAATTCCACCTGAGTTATTTCAAATCCTAAACAATGATGCCATTAAAGAACTGCACTCAATATGCTAGCAAATTTGGAAAACTTAACAATGAAAATGGGACTGGAAAAGGTCAGTTTTCATTCCAATCCCAAAGTAAGGCAGTGCCAAAGAATGTACAAACTGCTGCACAATTGCACACATACCACACACTAGCAGAGTAATGCTCAAAATTCTCCAAGCAAGGGTTCATCAGTAAGTGAACTGAGAACTTTCAGATGTTCAAGCTGGATTTAGAAAAGGCAGAGGAACCAGAGATCAAATTGCCAACATCCATTGCATCATCAAAAAAGCAAGAGAGTTCCAGAAAAACATCTACTTTTTCTTTATTGACTATGCCAAAGCCTTTGACTGTGTGGGTCAAAATGAACTGTGGAAAATTCCTCATGAGATGGGAATACCAGACCACCAAAACTGCCTGTGTATGAAGGTCAAGTAGCAACAGTTAGAACTGGACATGGAACAACAGACTGGTTCCAAATTGTGAAAGGAGTACATCAAAGCTGATTATTGTCACCCTGCTTATTTAACTTGTATGCAGAGTACATCATGCGAAATGCCGGGCTAGATGAAGCGCAAGCTGGAGTCAAGGTTGCCGGGAGAAATATCAATAACCTCAGATATGCATATAACACCACCCTAATGGCAGAAAGCAAAGAACTAAAGAGCATGTTGATGAAAGTGGAAAAGAAGAGTGAAAAAACTGGCTTAAGACTAAACATTTAAAAAATGAAGATCATGGAATCCAGTCCCATGACTTCATGACAAATAAATGGGGAAACAATGAAAATAGTGAGCAATTTACTTGGGCTCCAAAATCACTGCGGATTGTGACTGCAGCCATGAAATAAAATATGCTTGCTCCTTGGAAGGAAACTATGANCTTCTAATAAGAATTTCACATTGATATTCAAGAAAATTCTAGACTTATGATGTTGGAATAGTGAATTTATGTCATTTGTTTTGAAGAAATTAAAATCAAAATTGTCCTCAAATAATTAGCTCCAGGTACAAATTAACTAAAATATGTGAACCAGGTACTATACTAGGCACTTTTAACATGTCTTATTTATTTCTCAGGAATATTTTGTTCCTATTTTCCAAAACTTACTGTTTTCATTTTATTAGGTGAGAAAAAAATGGTCTCCTAGTTAGTGAGTAAGCTAACTCACTATGTGTGAGACTGAGATATTTGTGCACTGAGATATTTGGAATACCGTAGACTATGCTTTAAAAAATATATTTCAAATCCATATTTTAAAATGTGCTTTTAGTCAAAATATATTTTATGAAGTACACAGTCTAATAAGAATACTTTTATTGCATAAAGGGTAAAGAAAGACTGAATTAAGAAAATACTCTGGGAATTAAAACTCTACTGACACACCCCATGAAGAAAGTTCTCCATCTTTAAAAATTCTAAGATATAATTGAAAATGATTCATAAAACAAGAGAAAAAGGTCTGGAAGAGTCTACTTGAGTAAATACAATTTGAAAAGTTCAAGAGAAGTAAGAATATAAGTATGAAATTTCTGATATTCCAGCATTACATTGATTTGAATAATTACTTATAACAACATAAAAATTATCCCATAATAGTAAATTTGGCCATGATTTATTCATTTATTAGGAGTCTTTTCTTATAAGGATGTGAATGTTTACCACATTAGAACTGAGATATTCTGAAATCACTCTCTAAGAGAAAACTTTAAAATCTTTAAAAATGGATTTGTACCTTAATATTCTATATGGAAAGGAAGAGACACTTCAATTATCATAATTTTCCATAGCTTGAAAATTCTGTGCAGAATATGACTGATATGTACAGCAATAATTTTATGCTGTCATTATGGCAAATTTGGTTGACCAACAACTGTACAAGATGGGCACAATAAAGAAAAGAAAGGATATGGACCTAACAGTAGCAGAAGATTTTAAGAAAGGTGGCAAGAATACAAAGAACAACTATACAAAAGAGATCTGAATGACCCAGATAACCACAATGGTGTGATCACTCACTTAGAACCAGATATCCTGGAGTGCGAAGTGGGTCTTAGGAAACATCACTTCAAAGATAGTGGAGGTGATGGAATTCCACCTGAGTTATTTCAAATCCTAAACAATGATGCCATTAAAGAACTGCACTCAATATGCTAGCAAATTTGGAAAACTTAACAATGAAAATGGGACTGGAAAAGGTCAGTTTTCATTCCAATCCCAAAGTAAGGCAGTGCCAAAGAATGTACAAACTGCTGCACAATTGCACACATACCACACACTAGCAGAGTAATGCTCAAAATTCTCCAAGCAAGGGTTCATCAGTAAGTGAACTGAGAACTTTCAGATGTTCAAGCTGGATTTAGAAAAGGCAGAGGAACCAGAGATCAAATTGCCAACATCCATTGCATCATCAAAAAAGCAAGAGAGTTCCAGAAAAACATCTACTTTTTCTTTATTGACTATGCCAAAGCCTTTGACTGTGTGGGTCAAAATGAACTGTGGAAAATTCCTCATGAGATGGGAATACCAGACCACCAAAACTGCCTGTGTATGAAGGTCAAGTAGCAACAGTTAGAACTGGACATGGAACAACAGACTGGTTCCAAATTGTGAAAGGAGTACATCAAAGCTGATTATTGTCACCCTGCTTATTTAACTTGTATGCAGAGTACATCATGCGAAATGCCGGGCTAGATGAAGCGCAAGCTGGAGTCAAGGTTGCCGGGAGAAATATCAATAACCTCAGATATGCATATAACACCACCCTAATGGCAGAAAGCAAAGAACTAAAGAGCATGTTGATGAAAGTGGAAAAGAAGAGTGAAAAAACTGGCTTAAGACTAAACATTTAAAAAATGAAGATCATGGAATCCAGTCCCATGACTTCATGACAAATAAATGGGGAAACAATGAAAATAGTGAGCAATTTACTTGGGCTCCAAAATCACTGCGGATTGTGACTGCAGCCATGAAATAAAATATGCTTGCTCCTTGGAAGGAAACTATGACCAACCTAGACAGCATATTAAAAAGCATGGACATTACTTTACCAAAAAAAGTCCACATAGTCAAAGGAATGTTTTTTTTCCATTAGTCATGCATGGATGTGAGAGTTGAACTATAAAGTAAGCTGAGCACTGAAAAATTGATGCTTTTGAACCGTGGTGTAGGAGAAGACTCTTGAGAGTCCCTTGGACTGCAAGAAGATCAATCTAGTCAATCCCAATGGAAATCAGTCCTGAATATTCTTTGGAAGGACTGATGTTGAAGCTTCAATACTTCAGCCATGTGATGTGAAGAAGTGACTCATTTGAAAAGATCCTGAGGCTGGAAAGATTGAAGGCAGGAGGAGAAGGGGACGATAGAGGATGAGGTGGTTGGATGGCATCACTGACTCAATGGATATGAGTTTTAACAAGCTCCGGGAGTAAAGGACAGGGAAGCCTGGTGTTCTGCGGTCTGCAGTCCATGGAGTCTCAAAGAATTGGACATGACTGCACGATGAACTGAGCTGAACTGAATTGATATGCAGATAAACAGAGTGGTGGTTTTCACATTAAAATCCAAAGGAGTATGGAGAAAGAAAAAGAAGTGATGCTAAGTTTGGTATAATTGGCCCAAATGTTTGTTAATATGCAAGATAAATACAATCAGTGAAAACTGTATTATATTCAAAGTTTTTAAAAGCTGAAGGGAAAATAAGATCAAAGAAAATAAAGATTAATTTATGTGAACACCAATTAAACTCCAAATAAAAAAATAATTCTATCTGCATTCAAACCAACCTCAGCTCTGGGATCTGATCATGTCTTTATTATCCAAATTTTACAACCTGTCTTCTCAGTATTGCTGAGAAATGATCTCATTTTTGCTTCAAATATAAATATTGGATTTTCATGTTGATAATAGCAATTAATTGTGATATCTAGAGACAGTCATTTTTTAATTTTAATGCATAACTTTCTTTAGAAGCCTGGTGTCAAGTGTACCTTCTTATGAAAATGACAAAATGGTAAACTACTAGTTACTTTTGGGTCACATACGCTAGAAAGTGATGTGTACTAATTTGTGTTGGTTGCAAATAATGTAAATTGTTTAAGCAGAAAAGAAAAAGAATTTAGCGGATCACATACCTGGGTGATACCTCTTTCCCACCATCTCTCAGTGCTGCTCTCAGCTGTGTGGTTTCATTCTCATGCAGGGTCTTTCCAAGATCCAAAAGGAAAAACTTAATTTTTCCATGTACTGGCAGCTATTTACATAGCATTTACATTATATTCAGTTTAATAAGTAACCTCAAGGTAATTTACAGTTTACGGGATGATGTGTAGTTATATGCAAATAATATATCATTTTATACAAGAGACTTGAGCATCCACAAATTTTGGTATCTGGAAAAGTCCTGGAACCAATCCCCCATGGACACCAAGGGATGGCTATATTTTAAAGCATATTAGGTACATAGACATTCAGAATTATCAAGACATTTTTTTATGTCTCAAGCCCTGATAAATATAATCTTTTATCTTCAAGAGTTTCTTTTTGCTTATGCCAATATTCTTGGTTCTAATGTCAGCTTAGCCTGACTTTAGTTTTCATTAAATTTGGAAAACTCTCAGACATTATATCTTTAAATTTTTTGATGCTTCTTCTCTTTCTCCTTTTGGGACTCCAATTGCACAAATGTTAGACAACTTAATATTGCCCCACAGGTCACTATATCCTTCCTTTTTGCTAGCTTTTGTTGTTTTATGTTCAAATTCATGTTCTTTTTCCTGTAGAATCTAATTTGATGGTAATATCTACAAAAATTTTTATTTTAAATAATGTATTTTTCATGTCAAGGCATTACCTTTTTCATATATTCCATCTCCCTCTTTATTATAAACATTAGATGTTTCCATTTACACTAATGAGAATATTCAACATACTTAAAATAATTTTGTTATGTCCTTTTCAGTGGGTTATGCCTGAAAATTTGACCCATGATCTCACTAAATGGTAGGAGCAACCTCCCATCTTCATGGCTTCCAAAAAAAAAAATCACTCACAAAATTTTCAAACCATACTCTTTAAGATGGTATTACCAGCAGTGTGAAATATGCAGTTAGGGAAAACTAAATGTTAGGGCACCTGTATCATGCCAACCATGCAAACATTCATCCATAGGAAGGATCCTATGGACCCTTCCCTCATATCCTCTGCTTCAGCTCCTCTCTGAAGTACCTAGAAAACAATATTTAATGCACACTTTCTAAGTTGTTTTATAGATGTGAAAACCTTCCACCAAATGGAAGATTTTAACTACTTGGTGACCATGAGCACATAGTCCCCACATACTCTTGGAGTCAAAGGATTGATAATGTTAACGCCTGTGCCATCACCTTGTTACTGGACCATCAATCAGAGAACTCTGCATGGGCGAATTGTATTCCTTGTGACCCTCTTCCCTCACCTGGCCTTTAAAAAGGCTTTGCTGAAACCCTTTGAAGGTTCAAGATCTTGGCGAGGTGGGGGGAGGGGGCGCATGGGCCACCTATTTCTTTGCATGGCCCTGCAATAAACGTTTCTCTGCTCCAGACTCTAACGTGTTGGTTTGTTTGGCCTCACTGTGCATCAGGCATATGAACTTGGGGTTGCAAACAATCTTGTCTCCTAATTCTATTATATTTATCAGTTCTGGGTCTGTTAATATTAGCTGACTTGTTTCCTGATAGTGGGCCATATATTATTACCTCTTTGGCTACTTGTTTTGTTTACTATATGCCAGGTATTTTGAGTTTTACATTGCTGAGTGCCTGATTTTCTTTAAGTTCTTTAAGTAGTGTTGGAATTTGTTCTGGAAGGTAGTTGAGTAACTTGTGGGACAATTTGAGCTATTTAAAACTTGCTCTCGTGCTTTTTTAGGGGCACGTGTAGTGTAGTCTCTACTCTGGGGTTAATTCAGTCTTTCTTCTAAGACATAATCATTGTAGGATCTCTGTTGATTGTTCTGTGTATCTAGTGAGTCCTCTCAACTCTGGATAGTGAGTTCTGGAGACTTTGCATCTTACATTACCCCAGTAATTGTTCTTTCCAAAACGTTGTTCTTTTTCTAGTCTCATGATGTCTCACCTTATGTGTGCACAGATGGGTGATGTTCAAAGACTCAAGAGATTGCTATGAAGATTTTATAACTCTTTCACTGCACTACGTCTTCCTTTATGATAGTCTGTCTGATAAATTCTTGACTACTTGGTCTCCCCAAAGTCTGATCACTGTCTTGTCAACCCAGTGAGACCAATGGGCTAATGTTTATCATTTCACTCCCTCCGTAGTGATCTTGAATTTTTCTCTGGGAAGAAAGCTGGTAGAATTATAAAGCTTAATTTTGTGGGTTCACTTTCTATCAAGGACCACAGTCCTGCACTATCTATTTTTTTTTAATTTGCAAGTATAGTTTCTTCCTTTTGGGAGGGGTAAATTTTCCAGTTGTTTACAGCAGGAAGATAATTCCAAACCCTACTAATTTCAAACAGAAGTGGAAATGCTATCAATAACTTGGAAAATAACATTTCCTCTATGAATGTTGTATTTCTTATAAGCCTTACATGTGCAATATGAAAGTTTTTTCTTTTTCTCTTAACAAAAAGAGTGCTCACATCCACTTTTCATAAAAATTTGCCTGAATGCAGTTCATTACACAGATGACTTTCTTTGTTTATCCTCATCTTGAAACAATATAATTGCTCACTAGAGTAGATGGAATTATTTTATTTAGCTTGTCTTTCATCACTGTACTTCTCATACAGCTACAAAAATTAATTTTCACCAATTTTTATTATTTATACTGTTCATAATTCTATCATTTTTTAAGAAACAATGACACCTTTATCCTTTGACAAGTTTATTCCTAATATTCTAGGGGGAAAAGTACTTCTTAAATTTTTAAATCTGAGAACTTCAATATACATATTTGATTTTTTATAAATATTTTTCTTTGCAAAATGTTAAAACATGTTTTCACCATTGCTATTATAGAGTAGAAATGTTAGTACTTGTCCTTTTTATGCAAAATTAGAAAATTAAATTTTAAATATTCAGTTAAATATTGACACTTTTTCTTTATATTTGATATTTTAAAATTATGTGATTGGGAGATGGATGCTTAGACAATTAAACAAATGTTAGATCTATAGGGCTAGATAGATAATCTTTGAGAATAATGAAGGTGAATCAAGCTCAGAGAGTTTTGGGTGAAATAAAAATGAATAGCTATATTGCTTTACCAAGCAAAAGAGGGTCACAGTGGGCTAATGCCTCAAGACTGTGTGTCCCAACCTGAGGGGCAGTGAGGAGTTTTATAGTAATGGTTCAAAGAGGGTATGATCAGAGTGTGGACGTTCTTCTGACTGGTTGGTGGTGAGTTAAGTGGGAGTCCTCCTCAACAATCTCTGGTTCCAACCCATCTTGGGTCTACTTGCTGGTGGGCAGCATACAGTAACTTCCTTCACTTTGTGGGGTATCAGTACCTGCAGAACAGCTCAGAGATATTGTTTTATGTATCCTTTGAGTGGGAACAAGGACCCTGTCCCAAAGCTGTACTATTGTTTCCTGACTGTTCCTCCCTGGTCTCTGCATTTTTTTCCCTCCCTGATTAGTACCTCTTTTAACCTGCCCATTGGGACTCAGGAAAGGTCATGGAGGCTGAATGAAGCTTATTTCTTACAATCAAGAAATGAGGGACACAGAAAGGTTTTCATGCTGGGTGTCCCGCAGGGTTCTGCTCAGTTTTATTTGTCATTGTTAAGTTGCTCGGTTATGTCTAACTCTTTGTGACCCCACGGACTGCAGCAAGCCAGGCTTCTGTGTCTTTCACCATCTTCTGGAGCTTGCTCAAACTCATGTCTATTGAGTTGGTGATGTCATCCAATCATCTCATCCTCTGTCATTCCTTTCTCCTCCTGCATTCAGTCTTTCCCAGAATCAGGATCTTTTCTAACGAGTCAGCTCTTCATGTCAGGTGGCCAAAGTATCAGAGCTTCAGCTTCAGCATCAGTTCTTCCAATGAATATTCAGAACTGATTGGGATTGACAGGTTTGATCTCCTTGAGTCCAGGGGACTTTCAAGAGTCTTCTCCAACACCACAGTTTAAAGGCATCAGTCCTTAAGCATTCATCCTTCTTTATGGTCCAACTCTCACATCCACACATGGCTACTGGAAGAACCATACCTTTGACTATATGGACCTTTGTTGACAAATTAATGTCTCTGCTGTCTGTGTCTCAACATTGTCTAGATTGTCATAGCTTTTCTTCCAAGTAGCAAGCGTCTTTTAATTTCATAGCTGCAGTTACCACCTGCAGTGATTTTGGAGACCAAAAAAATATGTCAAAAAACAATGCCACTGTTTCCATTGTTTCCCCATCTATTGCCATGAAGTGTTGGGATCAGAGGCCATGATCTTCATTTTTTGAATGTTGAGTTTTAAGCCATATTTTTCACTCTCCTTTATCATTCTCATCAGGAGGCTCTTCAGTTCCTCTTCTCTTTCTACCATAAGAGTGGTGTCATCTGCATACCTGAGGTCATTGATATTTCTCCTGGCAATCTTGACTCCAGCTTGTGCTTCTTCCAGCCCAGCATTTTGCATGATAAGTTAAATAAGCAGGGTTACAATATACAGTGTTGATGTAATCCTTTCACAATTTGGACCCAGTCCGTTGTTCCATTTCCAGTTCAAACTATTGCTTCTTGACCTGCCTACAGGTTTCTCAGGAGGCGTGTCAGGTGGTCTGATATACCCATCTCTTGAAGAATTTTCCACAGTTTTCTGTGATCCACACAGTTAAAGGATTTGGCGTATTCAATAAAGCAGAAGTAGATGTTTTTCTGGAACTCTCTTACTTTTTTGATGATGCAACGGATGTTGACAATTTGATCTCTGGTTTCTCTGTCTTTTCTAAATCCAGCTTGAATATCTGGGAGCTTTAGGTTCACATACTGTTGAAGCCTAGCTTGGAGAACTTTGAACACTACTTTGCTAGCATGTAAGATGAGTGCAATTGTGCAGTAGTTTGAACATTCTTTGGCATTGCCTTTCTTTGGAATTGGAAAGAAAACTGACCTTTTCCAGTCCTGTGGCCACTGTTGAGTTTTCCAAATTTGCTGGCATACTGAGTGCAGTACTTTCACAGCATCGTCTTTGGATATTTGAAGTAGCTCTGGTGGAATTCCATCACTTCCACTAGCTTTGTTCATAGTGATGCTTCCTATGGCCCACTTACTTTGCATTGCAGGATGTCTTGCTCTAGGTGAGTGATCATACCATTGTGGTTATCTAAGTCATTAAGAACATTTTTTAATAGTTCTTCTGTGTATCCTTACCACCTCATCTTAACATCTTCTTCTTCTGTTAGATCCATACCATTTTTGTCCTTTATTGTGCCCATTTTGCATGAAATATTACCTTGGTGTCTCTAATGGTGGACAGTTCTGACAAAAATGGTCCACTGGAAAAGGGAGTGGCAATCCACTTTAGCAGTCTTGCCTTGAGAATCTCATCAGTCTTAGTAACAACTATAAATTAAAACTGATGAAACAATGCTATGGTAATTCAAATAAAATAAGCAGCCGATTGGTGATGCACGCATGCATGTAAGTTGCTTCAGTTATGTCTGACTCTTTGTGAGCCTATGGACCACAGCCTGCCAGGCTATTCTGTCTATGAGGATTATTCTTCATGGAAGAATACTAGAGTGTGTTGCCATGTCTTCCTCTAGGGAATCTCCCTGATGCAGGGATTGAGCCTGAGTCTCATATCTCCTTCATTGGCATGTTAATTCTTTATCACTGGGCTATCTGAGAAGCCCTAAATTGTAATGAGATCCAAATAATGAACAGTTCTCAATAGATTTGAGAACATAAACAAATTATAATATTCGCTCAACTTCTATGTCTCTGTATTACTAAAAAAGCTTGAATGCTTTAAAACTGCAACCACAACAACAACAAAAACTGGTAATTTTTCTATGACATGGCGGTAGTTTCCAAGCTCAGCTAAGTTTTTACTTTCACAATTACCCTTCAGTACATTCATAAATTATATGGTGTAGAGGATAACTTTTTGTAGTGAGGACCTGTCCTGATGCTTAAGGATGTTTACAATTTGACCCACNTTACTTTGCATTGCAGGATGTCTTGCTCTAGGTGAGTGATCATACCATTGTGGTTATCTAAGTCATTAAGAACATTTTTTAATAGTTCTTCTGTGTATCCTTACCACCTCATCTTAACATCTTCTTCTTCTGTTAGATCCATACCATTTTTGTCCTTTATTGTGCCCATTTTGCATGAAATATTACCTTGGTGTCTCTAATGGTGGACAGTTCTGACAAAAATGGTCCACTGGAAAAGGGAGTGGCAATCCACTTTAGCAGTCTTGCCTTGAGAATCTCATCAGTCTTAGTAACAACTATAAATTAAAACTGATGAAACAATGCTATGGTAATTCAAATAAAATAAGCAGCCGATTGGTGATGCACGCATGCATGTAAGTTGCTTCAGTTATGTCTGACTCTTTGTGAGCCTATGGACCATAGCCTGCCAGGCTATTCTGTCTATGAGGATTATTCTTCATGGAAGAATACTAGAGTGTGTTGCCATGTCTTCCTCTAGGGAATCTCCCTGATGCAGGGATTGAGCCTGAGTCTCATATCTCCTTCATTGGCATGTTAATTCTTTATCACTGGGCTATCTGAGAAGCCCTAAATTGTAATGAGATCCAAATAATGAACAGTTCTCAATAGATTTGAGAACATAAACAAATTATAATATTCGCTCAACTTCTATGTCTCTGTATTACTAAAAAAGCTTGAATGCTTTAAAACTGCAACCACAACAACAACAAAAACTGGTAATTTTTCTATGACATGGCGGTAGTTTCCAAGCTCAGCTAAGTTTTTACTTTCACAATTACCCTTCAGTACATTCATAAATTATATGGTGTAGAGGATAACTTTTTGTAGTGAGGACCTGTCCTGATGCTTAAGGATGTTTACAATTTGACCCACAATCTCACTCACTAAATGATAGGAGTAACCTCCCATCTCTGTGGCTTCCAAAAGCATCACTCACAAATCTTTTAAGCCATACCCTTTAGGGTGGTATTACCAGCAGTGTGAAACATTCAGAGTTAGGGAAAAATAAATGTCAGTGCACATGTATTATGTGCCAACCATTTATCTAGCCCCATTGAGTTTTTCTTAAAAGTACATAGATCCATGAACATGGTATATTTCTCCCATTTATCAGTGTCCTCTTTGATTTCTTTCACCAGTGTTTTACATGGAACGGGGAAGGAGGAGGGAGGGGGATTTAGGATGGGGAACACANCCGCAGGGTTCTGCTCAGTTTTATTTGTCATTGTTAAGTTGCTCGGTTATGTCTAACTCTTTGTGACCCCACGGACTGCAGCAAGCCAGGCTTCTGTGTCTTTCACCATCTTCTGGAGCTTGCTCAAACTCATGTCTATTGAGTTGGTGATGTCATCCAATCATCTCATCCTCTGTCATTCCTTTCTCCTCCTGCATTCAGTCTTTCCCAGAATCAGGATCTTTTCTAACGAGTCAGCTCTTCATGTCAGGTGGCCAAAGTATCAGAGCTTCAGCTTCAGCATCAGTTCTTCCAATGAATATTCAGAACTGATTGGGATTGACAGGTTTGATCTCCTTGAGTCCAGGGGACTTTCAAGAGTCTTCTCCAACACCACAGTTTAAAGGCATCAGTCCTTAAGCATTCATCCTTCTTTATGGTCCAACTCTCACATCCATACATGGCTACTGGAAGAACCATACCTTTGACTATATGGACCTTTGTTGACAAATTAATGTCTCTGCTGTCTGTGTCTCAACATTGTCTAGATTGTCATAGCTTTTCTTCCAAGTAGCAAGCGTCTTTTAATTTCATAGCTGCAGTTACCACCTGCAGTGATTTTGGAGACCAAAAAAATATGTCAAAAAACAATGCCACTGTTTCCATTGTTTCCCCATCTATTGCCATGAAGTGTTGGGATCAGAGGCCATGATCTTCATTTTTTGAATGTTGAGTTTTAAGCCATATTTTTCACTCTCCTTTATCATTCTCATCAGGAGGCTCTTCAGTTCCTCTTCTCTTTCTACCATAAGAGTGGTGTCATCTGCATACCTGAGGTCATTGATATTTCTCCTGGCAATCTTGACTCCAGCTTGTGCTTCTTCCAGCCCAGCATTTTGCATGATAAGTTAAATAAGCAGGGTTACAATATACAGTGTTGATGTAATCCTTTCACAATTTGGACCCAGTCCGTTGTTCCATTTCCAGTTCAAACTATTGCTTCTTGACCTGCCTACAGGTTTCTCAGGAGGCGTGTCAGGTGGTCTGATATACCCATCTCTTGAAGAATTTTCCACAGTTTTCTGTGATCCACACAGTTAAAGGATTTGGCGTATTCAATAAAGCAGAAGTAGATGTTTTTCTGGAACTCTCTTACTTTTTTGATGATGCAACGGATGTTGACAATTTGATCTCTGGTTTCTCTGTCTTTTCTAAATCCAGCTTGAATATCTGGGAGCTTTAGGTTCACATACTGTTGAAGCCTAGCTTGGAGAACTTTGAACACTACTTTGCTAGCATGTAAGATGAGTGCAATTGTGCAGTAGTTTGAACATTCTTTGGCATTGCCTTTCTTTGGAATTGGAAAGAAAACTGACCTTTTCCAGTCCTGTGGCCACTGTTGAGTTTTCCAAATTTGCTGGCATACTGAGTGCAGTACTTTCACAGCATCGTCTTTGGATATTTGAAGTAGCTCTGGTGGAATTCCATCACTTCCACTAGCTTTGTTCATAGTGATGCTTCCTATGGCCCACTTACTTTGCATTGCAGGATGTCTTGCTCTAGGTGAGTGATCATACCATTGTGGTTATCTAAGTCATTAAGAACATTTTTTAATAGTTCTTCTGTGTATCCTTACCACCTCATCTTAACATCTTCTTCTTCTGTTAGATCCATACCATTTTTGTCCTTTATTGTGCCCATTTTGCATGAAATATTACCTTGGTGTCTCTAATGGTGGACAGTTCTGACAAAAATGGTCCACTGGAAAAGGGAGTGGCAATCCACTTTAGCAGTCTTGCCTTGAGAATCTCATCAGTCTTAGTAACAACTATAAATTAAAACTGATGAAACAATGCTATGGTAATTCAAATAAAATAAGCAGCCGATTGGTGATGCACGCATGCATGTAAGTTGCTTCAGTTATGTCTGACTCTTTGTGAGCCTATGGACCATAGCCTGCCAGGCTATTCTGTCTATGAGGATTATTCTTCATGGAAGAATACTCGAGTGTGTTGCCATGTCTTCCTCTAGGGAATCTCCCTGATGCAGGGATTGAGCCTGAGTCTCATATCTCCTTCATTGGCATGTTAATTCTTTATCACTGGGCTATCTGAGAAGCCCTAAATTGTAATGAGATCCAAATAATGAACAGTTCTCAATAGATTTGAGAACATAAACAAATTATAATATTCGCTCAACTTCTATGTCTCTGTATTACTAAAAAAGCTTGAATGCTTTAAAACTGCAACCACAACAACAACAAAAACTGGTAATTTTTCTATGACATGGCGGTAGTTTCCAAGCTCAGCTAAGTTTTTACTTTCACAATTACCCTTCAGTACATTCATAAATTATATGGTGTAGAGGATAACTTTTTGTAGTGAGGACCTGTCCTGATGCTTAAGGATGTTTACAATTTGACCCACAATCTCACTCACTAAATGATAGGAGTAACCTCCCATCTCTGTGGCTTCCAAAAGCATCACTCACAAATCTTTTAAGCCATACCCTTTAGGGTGGTATTACCAGCAGTGTGAAACATTCAGAGTTAGGGAAAAATAAATGTCAGTGCACATGTATTATGTGCCAACCATTTATCTAGCCCCATTGAGTTTTTCTTAAAAGTACATAGATCCATGAACATGGTATATTTCTCCCATTTATCAGTGTCCTCTTTGATTTCTTTCACCAGTGTTTTACATGGAACGGGGAAGGAGGAGGGAGGGGGATTTAGGATGGGGAACACAGGTATACCTGTGGTGGATTCATGTTGATGTATGGCAAAACCAATACAATATTGTAAAGTAATTAACCTCCAATTAAAATAAATAAATTTATATTAAAAAAATTTTAAAGTGCATAGAGAAATCCTTCTTCATCAGGATATTGAGGAAAACTTTGATGAGAACAGTATAAAATTCTTTGGGAAGTATAGTAGGGGATATTTTTTGTAAAGCAGGGGTAATCATGAAGAAGCTGCTATTAAAGTGGGCTCCCTGATTTCAGTAGATAATGCAATCCCAATGGAATAAAGTTGAAAACTAAAATTTAATTGTCAGAGGAAACGTGCATATGTTTTCCATAATAAGTAGTAGAGCTGGGAGAGTAAGCAGCATGGTTTGATCCACTGAGTTACCGTTTAAATTAAACTATGTAAATTGTTGACTCCTGCCACGTTGCTTTGCTTCTGCCCTACTACCACCACCACCAAAGAGAGAAAAATAGAAAAGGAAAAGAAATCTGAACTAGATCTGATTTGAGTCATCATGAGGGAGAGTTATGGGCTCTTGCTCAACTTTTAGACCTGAATCAGTGTGCAGACTCATAACTCCTTCACTGAAGACAAAGCAATTCTTAAGCCTCAAAAGTCACCCTGTTCCATATTCACAGTTCAGTTCAGTCGCTCAGTCATGTCTGACCCTTTGCTACACAATGAACTGCAGCATGCCAGGCCTCCCTGTCCATCACCAACTCCCGGAGTTTACCCAAACATGTCCATTGAGGCGATGATGCCATCCAACCATCTCATCCTCTGTCGTCCCCTTCTCTTCCTGACTTCAATCTTTCCCAACATCAGGGGCTATTTAAATGAGTCAGCTTTTTGAATCAGGTGGCCAAAATATTGGAGTTTCAGCTTCAACATCAGTCCTTCCAATGAACACCCAGGACTGACTCCTTTAGGATGGATGGTTGGATCTCCTTGCAGTCCAAGAAACTCCCAAGAGTCTTCTCCAACACCACACTTCAAAAGCATCAATTCTTCAGTGCTCAGCTTTCTTTATAGTCCAACTCTCACATCCATATATGACCACTGAAAAACCATAGCCTTGACTAGATGTATCTTTGTTGACAAAGTAATGTGTCTGCTTTTTAATATGCTGTCTAGGTTGGTCATAACTTTCCTTACAAGGAGTAAGCTTCTTTTAATTTCATGGCTGTAATCACCATCTGCAGTGATTTTGGAGCCCAGAAAAATATAGCCTGACACTGTTTCCACTGTTTCCCCATCTATTTGCCATGAAGTGATGGGACCAGATGCCATGATCTTAATTTTCTGAATGTTGAGCTTTAAGCCAACTTTTTCACTCTCCTCTCTGACTTTTTTCAAGAGGCTCTTTAGTTCTTCACTTTTTGTCATAAGAGTGGTGTCATCTGCATATCTGAGGTTATTGAGGTTTCTCCTGGCATCTTGATTCCAGCTTGTGCTTCTTCCAGCCCAGCGTTTCTCATGATATACTCTGTGTAGAAGTTAAATAAGCAGGGTGACAATATACAGCCTTGACATACTCCTTTTCCTATTTGGAACCAGTCTGTTGTTCCATGTCCAGTTCTAACTGTTGCTTCCTGACCTGCATACAGGTTTCTCAAGAGGCAGGTTAGGTGGTCTGGTATTCCCATCTCTTTCAGAATTTTCCACAGTTTATTGTGATCCACACAGTCAAAGGTTTGGCATAGTCAATAAAGCAGAAATAGATGTTTTTCTAGAACCCTCTTGCTTTTTCCATGATCCAGTAGATGTTGGCAATTTGATCTCTGGTTCCTCTGCATTTTCTTAAACCAGCTTGAACATCTGGAAGTTCATGGTTCATGTATTGCTGCAGCCTAGCTTGGAGAATTTTGAGCATTACTTTACTAGTGTGTGAGATGAGTACAATTATGTGGTAGTTTGAGCATTCTTTGGCACTGCCTTTCTTTGGGATTGGAAATAAAACTGACCTTTTTCAGTCCTGTGGTCACTGCTGAGTTTTCCGACTTTGCTGGCATATTGAGTGCAGCACTTTCTCAGCATCATCCTTAAGTACTTAAAATAGCTCACCTGAATTCTATCACCTCCACTTGCTTTGTTTGTAGTGATGCTTCCTAAAGCCCTCTTGACTTTGGATGTCTGACTCTAGGCGAGTGATTACACCATCGTGTGTGATCTCCCCCAACTAATCCCCCCAACTAGTATACTAATAATCCAGAAATCTAGATTAAATTTGAATGGTGCCCATGGAAAGAGCAACATGTGTGACTGGATCACAGAGCAGCATAAATCAATGTCATTTGGCAATTTTGATCCACATACCTAATGATGCTTTACGTGTGTCTATGAGTGCAGATCCTCTCTATTTTCAACAGGAGAATCACAATGACAGTCCACCTGGTTTTAAAGCAATTTTTTTTAGTCAAAAAATATTATTTTGAGATGCAGCTCTTGGTTTCCAAAAGAAGCTTTGAACAGAGTGAGCATCTGACTGCAGGACACCAGGAAAATATGCAATCTCAACTTCCCACCATGAAGTCCTTGGTTCTTATTAATCTAAGAAAACATAACCTTGGGTCTTCTTAGTAGCACTCCATCATCAAATAAATGTGTTAAAAGCAGTCTTGTTACCTGAGTCAGTAATGAATTTACATATTTCATAAGCAATTGGCTTGCATTTTCTTTGTGCTAGTCCAGCTTTGAGAAACTGATTCTCCTCTTTTAGGCCACATTGAAAGCCTCTTGTGGGAGTTCTCTATGACAAAGTGACTGAGAAGAAAGTTATGAATTGCTCAAGATGGACACAATATCAAATGAAACATCTGGATTTCATTGGCTTCCTGGAAGAAGAGATGGCAAAAGTCATGAAGTTACATATAGTCATGAAGTTACATATATTTGTTAGCAATTTCTAATGATTATTTTTAAAGGAGCTAGAGAAATGGCATTAAGGAGGCTTGCAGGAGGAAGGTATCCATGGATGTCCCAGAAAGTGCCTAGAGTGAAGACATCTGTGAATCTTGCTCAAAGACTCAGGGCCGCAGTAATCAAGAGTTAAGATGGTGCGCATTGCAAAGTGCTTACTTACTGGATTCATGAACAAAGTGCCAATAGTGATAAGGATAAAGTTTACACATGTACCCAACAATGTAAACTGCCTTTGCAAATCACTGTATCCTCAAAGCCCCTAACCAAATCCCAAACCTATACTCTAAACAAATCAACACACCACTTATTTCATAATTAAAATAAAAAACTATAAGGTGTGTCCTTAGTAAATTCTATTCTCTCCCTAACCTAAAGTTTATCTGTTAACCTTCCTCCTGTCACCACTCTAGACTTAGATTAAGAGCTGTCCATCTAGTTTAGGGACAATACCTCCCCTCTGCTCTTTACTCACTATCTTGTTCCATTTTATTAAAGAACTGGCCCCATCTATTATTCCTTTTGATTTTTCTGCAGGTCCTTCCCAGCTACAATGAAGTATCATCAATCTTTACAAAGAACCCTCTTTTAACACTGCACCTCACCTCTAGCTGCCAATCAATATTTCTCCTTTCATATCTGGCTAAGTTCCATGACATACAGCTTAACCTGGCTGCCCCCACTTTCCAAGTCTCCTTTACCCTGAAACTTCAAAGGTCAGTCTTTGAGGCTATTCTCACCGGATTAGAGCCATAGAGTACTGAGTGATTACTGATGCTAGAGGAATAATTTCTACCTGGGTATGACAGGCCTCCCTGTCCATCACCAACTCCTGAAGCTTACTCAAACTCACATCTATCGACTCAGTGACATCATCCAACCATCTCATCCTATGTCATCCCCTTCTCCTCCTGCCTTCAATTTTCCCAGCATCAGGGTCTTTTCTAGTCAGTTAGTTCTTTGTATCAGGTGGCCGAAGTATTGGAGTTTCAGCTTCAGCATCAGTCCTTCAGTGAACACCCAGGACTGATCTCCTTTAGGATGGACTGGTTGGATCTCCTTACAGTCCAAGGGACTCTTAAGAGTCTTCTCCAACATCACAGTTCAAAAGCATCAATTCTTCGGTGCTCAGCTTTCTTCACAGTCCAACTCTCACATCCATACATGACTATTGGAAAAACCATAGCTTTGACTAGGTGGATACTCTTTGGCAAAGTAATGTCTCTACTTTTTAATATGCTGTCTAGGTTGATCATAGCTTTCATTTCAAGGGGCAAGCATTTTTTAATTTCATGGCTCCAGTCACCATCTGCAGTGATTTTGGAACCCCCCAAAATAAAGTCTGACACTGTTTCCATTGTTTCTCCATCTATTTGCCATGAAGTGATGGGACCAGATGCCATGACCTTAGTTTTCTGAATGTTGAGTTTTAAGCCAACTTTTTCTCTCTCCTCTTTCACTTTTATCAAGAGGCTCTTTAGTTCTTCTTCACTTTCTGCCATAAGGGTGGTGTTATCTGCATATCTGAGGTCATCGATATTTCTCCTGGCAATCTTGATTCCAGCTTGTGCTTCATCTAGCCTGGCATTTCGCATGATGTACTCTGCATATAAGTTAAATAAGCAGGGTGACAATATACAGCCTTAATGTACTCTTTTCCCTATTTGGAACCAGTCTGTTGTTCCATGTCCTGTTCTAACTATTGCTTCTTGACCTGCATATAGACTTCTCAGGAGGTAGGTAAGGCGGTTTGGTTTTCCCATCTCATGAAGAATTTTCTACAGTTTGTTGTGATCCACACAGTCAAAGGCTTTGGCATAGTCAATAAAGCAGAAGTAGACGTTTTCTGGAACTCTCTTGCTTTTTCAAGGATGCAACAGATGTTGGCAATTTGATCTCTGGTTCCTCTGCTTTTTCTGAATCCAGCTTGAACATCTGGAAGTTCACAGTTCACATCCTGTTGAAGCCTGGCTTGGAGAATTTGAGCATTACTTTGCTAGTATGTGAGATGAGTGCAATTGTGAAGTTCTAGGAGGTACAGACTCTTAAGCTTTCTGTATGACCTCTTAAATATAAAATTAAAGGTTTTATCTACAAGTCATGTTACTGCCAGCTGTCTTGAATACATTAATGCTGTTTTGAACAACAGTACTTGTGATCCAAAAGGTTTACTGAGTATATTCTGTGTGCCAGTCACTAAAGGACAAAAAAAATTACAATCCTTGTCCAAAAGGTTTATATGCTAGTTAAAGAGCTAACTGTGTGAAAAAGTAACTAGGTTGCTAAGTGATAAGTGTACCAGAAGTCCAAAAGCCTCAAATTAAATCTAGCGACATGCATGGTTAATTTTCTCAGGGAAAACTAAAGGATCTTTACTGAAGAGAGTATCTGAGAGAAGGTTTGATGAATGATTAAGTTTTCTAATTAGTTATGGGAAGAGAAAACATAAGTATCTACCTACAATAATGCACTTGGCCCAGTTTTAAACCCTTGTGCCTTCTCCTATCTCACTTCTTTCAGGGAAATGTACCTACGTTCTTTTCTTTGCCTCCTCCTTTTGTACCTTTGCTCCCTCATTCTAAGGTTTTCTATAAAAACAAAGGTGCTTTATCTGTCCCAATTGAATATATAGTTTTTTAATTGATAAACAGAGAAGCCTGGTAGACTACAGTCCACGGGGTCGCAAAGAGTCGGACACGACTGAGCCACTTCACTTTCACTTTAGTTGATAAATGCTGTAATACATGACTTTTAAAGTTCCATCTGGCTATAAAGTTGTGTGATAAGTAGAAACAATTGTTCTTTTTACATATAAAATTTAAATTCTGAAAATGGAATAAGGTTGTGAAATGAAAATATCTAGTGAGACCATCAAGCAATAGTAAATTTTTAATGATTTTGTGCCACAGTGAGTAAGTCAATGTGGAAAAAAAAACCAAAACACCACTTTGCTTCATTTTCCCTTAAAAAGATGTTTGTATATTGAACCACCTGTTTGTTGCATTCATTTGATCAATGTTAATTCATGATGTTAGTATAACCTCATGTATTCAAATTCTCAACAAACGCCTAAGTAAATTCTAGGCAAATTGCCGCTGATATTTGGTGATGCAAATTTAGGTCACTAAATGAATCTTTGGGCTAATTATGCATAGAATGTTTCTTTATATTTTCATAATTTCTAAACTGCATCCGTTCTTTTGTATAGATAGCATGAATTTCAAGGTTTAATTTAAAAACTACATAGGAGTATCTAAGACAGTAACAGGAGCATATGGTAAGCATTCCCTTCTAATTTAGCTTTATCTGAACAGGCAAGGTAAAGCCAAAGTAAGAGAAACGTGGCAGTGAAAGGTACTCCCTGTTTGTTTTTGATTAGTCTCTGTTTAATCTACTTTATAATTACAAAATATGTTTTCAATACTTTGTTTTTCTTTACATTTCAAAGATCTCAATGGTCATGTTCGTGACCATTCCACTTACAGGAAATAATACTTGAAAATGGGCATGTAACCACCCCAAGAACTAGAGTCCTTCCTTAATTTTCAAAGCATATTCCCCTACCAGTTAGAAGTAGCAGAAAGATGACTTTTATATAACTTGAAATAAGGATTTTAAATTTTTTATTTGAATTCAAATGTTATCCATGCAATTCTGATATTGTCACTGCATCGTTTTCAAAAAAACATTTAAAGTCAATTTCTGTATGGGCTTGACTGAATCTTCTCCTCTGGGAAACTAAAAAAAATCTAAGTATTTAGCCCTGATGTGTATTCAGAGAGTGAAAGAGGGGGAAAGAACATTTGTTCAAATATATAATTTCATAAGACATGAGCCCTGCTTTAAAGACAACTCAGTATAACTTAAGAGTGAGAAAGATATAGAAAGCAACTTTATGCTCTCAAAGGGATTTGTTGCATTACAAAAGATTTACTGAAGAATTCCTTGAAATGAAAGTCAACCATATTACTTGATTTATAAAATACTGAGTTAGGAAAATACGTTAAGAATAAGGGCAGGATGGTACATATAGCATTTTATGAGCAGCTAGAGCTGAACACAGTTTTTATTCATTCTGTGTTGAACAACAACTTTGTGGAATGAATTTGCTCTATGTATATAATGGATATCTAATCTTCAACAATGCTACTCTAAATAAGGATTGATGAAATTGGGTTTAGGTCATGCAAAAGCCCATGATTTAGTGTTAAAGAAACACATTTAAAAAGTCAATTATGTCACAAGTGATGTCTTATAATAGACATGTGATTCATAGAGGAGATAAAATTTTGTTTGTTTCTTGTAGATGAATAATTTACAATTTGATGGGAGCTGAAATAGAGGGTGGAAATTCTAAGTAGTTGAAATGAGACTAGCAAATGCATGGTGATAGTAAAGAGTCTCTAAGAAGGATCAGCTGCATATAGTTTAAGATCACTTTGTGAGGTGACTGGGAGATTTTATGGGGAGATACATAGCAGCCAGATAACTGAGAGTGTTGTACTCTCTGCTAGGTGGTTGAATTTTGTTGTATTTGTAATATGTAGTCATTGAAAGGTTTAAAACACACCAAAAGTGTGATAATATTTGAGTTTTGGTAAGGACATTGTGTTAGCAATGTATAAGTTTTGGGGGTAGGGAAAGGTACAATTTAGAGCAGTGAGTCATAATCCAGACAGATTGTAATCAGAGAATTGTACAGATAGCTTTAAAATATACCACAGATACCTGGTTACCACTGAAAATTTAAAGAATCACGTGGGATGGAACCTGATAATCTACATTTTTAAAAAGCCACCTTATTATTTATATGTTTCTACTCAAACTTATATATTTATATATTTTACCACAAATTTTGCAGTAGCACAACAGACATTTATTATCTCAGAGTTTCAGTGAGTCAATAACTGGAGTATTATTTAACCAGGTCTTTTACTTCAAGTTCTCTCACATCGCTACAATCAAGATCTTGGCCAGAGCTGAGGTTCATCTGAGGCTCAACCAGGGAAAGATCAACTTTGAAGCTCAGATGACTGTTAGCAGAATTCAGTTCTTATAGCTTATGGAACTGAGAGCCCAATTCCTTGCTGTTTCCTGGAACCTTCCCTCTCTCTCTGTTTCTCTCTCTGTCTCTTATTATGCGGATCTCTCTACCTGGAGGTTTACTTCATTAAAGCTAATAAGAGAAGCATCTGATGACAAGAAAAAAGTTATGCTCTTACAGAAGAAAGCTCCCATCACCTTAGCCTTCAATTAGTGGTTCACTTCAGTTCAGTTCAGTTCAGTCACTTAGTCATGTCTGATCTTTGATCCCATGAATTGCAGCATGCCAGGCCTCCCTGTTCATCACCAACTCCCNATTGATTCCAGCTTGTGCTTCATCTAGCCTGGCATTTCGCATGATGTACTCTGCATATAAGTTAAATAAGCAGGGTGACAATATACAGCCTTAATGTACTCTTTTCCCTATTTGGAACCAGTCTGTTGTTCCATGTCCTGTTCTAACTATTGCTTCTTGACCTGCATATAGACTTCTCAGGAGGTAGGTAAGGCGGTTTGGTTTTCCCATCTCATGAAGAATTTTCTACAGTTTGTTGTGATCCACACAGTCAAAGGCTTTGGCATAGTCAATAAAGCAGAAGTAGATGTTTTCTGGAACTCTCTTGCTTTTTCAAGGATGCAACAGATGTTGGCAATTTGATCTCTGGTTCCTCTGCTTTTTCTGAATCCAGCTTGAACATCTGGAAGTTCACAGTTCACATCCTGTTGAAGCCTGGCTTGGAGAATTTGAGCATTACTTTGCTAGTATGTGAGATGAGTGCAATTGTGAAGTTCTAGGAGGTACAGACTCTTAAGCTTTCTGTATGACCTCTTAAATATAAAATTAAAGGTTTTATCTACAAGTCATGTTACTGCCAGCTGTCTTGAATACATTAATGCTGTTTTGAACAACAGTACTTGTGATCCAAAAGGTTTACTGAGTATATTCTGTGTGCCAGTCACTAAAGGACAAAAAAAATTACAATCCTTGTCCAAAAGGTTTATATGCTAGTTAAAGAGCTAACTGTGTGAAAAAGTAACTAGGTTGCTAAGTGATAAGTGTACCAGAAGTCCAAAAGCCTCAAATTAAATCTAGCGACATGCATGGTTAATTTTCTCAGGGAAAACTAAAGGATCTTTACTGAAGAGAGTATCTGAGAGAAGGTTTGATGAATGATTAAGTTTTCTAATTAGTTATGGGAAGAGAAAACATAAGTATCTACCTACAATAATGCACTTGGCCCAGTTTTAAACCCTTGTGCCTTCTCCTATCTCACTTCTTTCAGGGAAATGTACCTACGTTCTTTTCTTTGCCTCCTCCTTTTGTACCTTTGCTCCCTCATTCTAAGGTTTTCTATAAAAACAAAGGTGCTTTATCTGTCCCAATTGAATATATAGTTTTTTAATTGATAAACAGAGAAGCCTGGTAGACTACAGTCCACGGGGTCGCAAAGAGTCGGACACGACTGAGCCACTTCACTTTCACTTTAGTTGATAAATGCTGTAATACATGACTTTTAAAGTTCCATCTGGCTATAAAGTTGTGTGATAAGTAGAAACAATTGTTCTTTTTACATATAAAATTTAAATTCTGAAAATGGAATAAGGTTGTGAAATGAAAATATCTAGTGAGACCATCAAGCAATAGTAAATTTTTAATGATTTTGTGCCACAGTGAGTAAGTCAATGTGGAAAAAAAAACCAAAACACCACTTTGCTTCATTTTCCCTTAAAAAGATGTTTGTATATTGAACCACCTGTTTGTTGCATTCATTTGATCAATGTTAATTCATGATGTTAGTATAACCTCATGTATTCAAATTCTCAACAAACGCCTAAGTAAATTCTAGGCAAATTGCCGCTGATATTTGGTGATGCAAATTTAGGTCACTAAATGAATCTTTGGGCTAATTATGCATAGAATGTTTCTTTATATTTTCATAATTTCTAAACTGCATCCGTTCTTTTGTATAGATAGCATGAATTTCAAGGTTTAATTTAAAAACTACATAGGAGTATCTAAGACAGTAACAGGAGCATATGGTAAGCATTCCCTTCTAATTTAGCTTTATCTGAACAGGCAAGGTAAAGCCAAAGTAAGAGAAACGTGGCAGTGAAAGGTACTCCCTGTTTGTTTTTGATTAGTCTCTGTTTAATCTACTTTATAATTACAAAATATGTTTTCAATACTTTGTTTTTCTTTACATTTCAAAGATCTCAATGGTCATGTTCGTGACCATTCCACTTACAGGAAATAATACTTGAAAATGGGCATGTAACCACCCCAAGAACTAGAGTCCTTCCTTAATTTTCAAAGCATATTCCCCTACCAGTTAGAAGTAGCAGAAAGATGACTTTTATATAACTTGAAATAAGGATTTTAAATTTTTTATTTGAATTCAAATGTTATCCATGCAATTCTGATATTGTCACTGCATCGTTTTCAAAAAAACATTTAAAGTCAATTTCTGTATGGGCTTGACTGAATCTTCTCCTCTGGGAAACTAAAAAAAATCTAAGTATTTAGCCCTGATGTGTATTCAGAGAGTGAAAGAGGGGGAAANTAGTTATGGGAAGAGAAAACATAAGTATCTACCTACAATAATGCACTTGGCCCAGTTTTAAACCCTTGTGCCTTCTCCTATCTCACTTCTTTCAGGGAAATGTACCTACGTTCTTTTCTTTGCCTTCTCCTTTTGTACCTTTGCTCCCTCATTCTAAGGTTTTCTATAAAAACAAAGGTGCTTTATCTGTCCCAATTGAATATATAGTTTCTTAATTGATATAGAAAGCAACTTTATGCTCTCAAAGGGATTTGTTGCATTACAAAAGATTTACTGAAGAATTCCTTGAAATGAAAGTCAACCATATTACTTGATTTATAAAATACTGAGTTAGGAAAATACGTTAAGAATAAGGGCAGGATGGTACATATAGCATTTTATGAGCAGCTAGAGCTGAACACAGTTTTTATTCATTCTGTGTTGAACAACAACTTTGTGGAATGAATTTGCTCTATGTATATAATGGATATCTAATCTTCAACAATGCTACTCTAAATAAGGATTGATGAAATTGGGTTTAGGTCATGCAAAAGCCCATGATTTAGTGTTAAAGAAACACATTTAAAAAGTCAATTATGTCACAAGTGATGTCTTATAATAGACATGTGATTCATAGAGGAGATAAAATTTTGTTTGTTTCTTGTAGATGAATAATTTACAATTTGATGGGAGCTGAAATAGAGGGTGGAAATTCTAAGTAGTTGAAATGAGACTAGCAAATGCATGGTGATAGTAAAGAGTCTCTAAGAAGGATCAGCTGCATATAGTTTAAGATCACTTTGTGAGGTGACTGGGAGATTTTATGGGGAGATACATAGCAGCCAGATAACTGAGAGTGTTGTACTCTCTGCTAGGTGGTTGAATTTTGTTGTATTTGTAATATGTAGTCATTGAAAGGTTTAAAACACACCAAAAGTGTGATAATATTTGAGTTTTGGTAAGGACATTGTGTTAGCAATGTATAAGTTTTGGGGGTAGGGAAAGGTACAACTTAGNTAGGTGGTTGAATTTTGTTGTATTTGTAATATGTAGTCATTGAAAGGTTTAAAACACACCAAAAGTGTGATAATATTTGAGTTTTGGTAAGGACATTGTGTTAGCAATGTATAAGTTTTGGGGGTAGGGAAAGGTACAATTTAGAGCAGTGAGTCATAATCCAGACAGATTGTAATCAGAGAATTGTACAGATAGCTTTAAAATATACCACAGATACCTGGTTACCACTGAAAATTTAAAGAATCACGTGGGATGGAACCTGATAATCTACATTTTTAAAAAGCCACCTTATTATTTATATGTTTCTACTCAAACTTATATATTTATATATTTTACCACAAATTTTGCAGTANGGTACAATTTAGAGCAGTGAGTCATAATCCAGACAGATTGTAATCAGAGAATTGTACAGATAGCTTTAAAATACACCACAGATACCTGGTTACCACTGAAAATTTAAAGAATCACGTGGGATGGAACCTGAGAATCTACATTTTTAAAAAGCCACCTTATTATTTATATGTTTCTACTCAAACATATATTTATATATTTTACCACAAATTTTGCAGTAGCACAAGAGACATTTATTATCTCAGAGTTTCTGTAAGTCAATAACTGGAGTATTATTTAACCAGGTCTTTTACTTCAAGTTCTCTCACATTGCTACAATCAAGATCTTGGCCAGAGCTGAGGTTCCTCTGAGGCTCAACCAGGGAAAGATCAACTTTGAAGCTCAGATGACTGTTAGCAGAATTCAGTTCTTATAGCTTATGGAACTGAGAGGCCAATTCCTTGCTGTTTCCTGGAAACTTCCCTCTCTCTCTGTTTCTNCAGAGCTGAGGTTCATCTGAGGCTCAACCAGGGAAAGATCAACTTTGAAGCTCAGATGACTGTTAGCAGAATTCAGTTCTTATAGCTTATGGAACTGAGAGCCCAATTCCTTGCTGTTTCCTGGAACCTTCCCTCTCTCTCTGTTTCTCTCTCTGTCTCTTATTATGCGGACCTCTCTACCTGGAGGTTTACTTCATTAAAGCTAATAAGAGAAGCATCTGATGACAAGAAAAAAGTTATGCTCTTACAGAAGAAAGCTCCCATCACCTTAGCCTTCAATTAGTGGTTCACTTCAGTTCAGTTCAGTTCAGTCACTTAGTCATGTCTGATCTTTGATCCCATGAATTGCAGCATGCCAGGCCTCCCTGTTCATCACCAACTCCCAGAGTTCACTCAAACTTAAGTTCATCGAGTCGGTGATGCCATCCAGCCATCTCATCCTCTGTTGTCCCCTTTTCTTCCTGCTCCCAATTCCTCCCAGCATCAGAGTCTTTTCCAATGAGTCAACTCTTTGCATGAAGTGGACAGAGTACTGGACTTTCAGCTTTAGTATCATTCCTTCCAAAGAACACCCAGGGCTGATCTCCTTTAGAATGGATGGTTGGATCTCCTTGCAGTCAAGGGACTCTCAAGAGTCTTCTCCAACACTGTTCAAAAACATCAATTCTTCGGGGCTCAGCTTTCTTCACAGTCCAACTCTCACATCCATACACGACCACTGGAAAAACCATAGCCTTGACTAGACAGACTTTTGTTGGCAAAGCAATGTCTCTGTTTTTGAATATGCTATATAAGTTGGTCATAGCAAACACCCTCTTCCAACAAAACAAGAGAAGACTCTACACATGGACATCACCAGATGGTCAACACCCAAATCAGATTGATTATATTCTATGCAGCCAAAGATGGAAAAGCTCTATACAGTCAACAAAAACAAGACCAGGAACTGACTGTGGCTCAGATTATAAACTCCTTATTACCAAATTCAGACTCAAATTGAAGAAAGTTGGGAAAACAGCTAGACCATTCAGGTATGACCTAAATCAAATCCCTTATGATTATACAGTGGAAGTGAGAAATAGATTTAAGGGCCTAGATCTGATAGATAGAGTGCCTGAAGAACTATGGAATGAGGTTCATGACACTGTACAGGAGACAGGGATCAAGACCATTCCCATGGAAAAGAAATGCAAAAAAGCAAAATGGCTGT
>SJYW01030623.1:0-10049 GCA_006410735.1 Raphicerus campestris | reverse complement strand
TCTCCTCTTTCACTTTCATCAAGAGGCTTTTTAGTTCCTCTTCACTTTCTGCCATAAGGGTGGTGTCATAGTTCAGTACAGTTCAGTTCAGTCGCTCAGTCGTTTCCGACTCTTTGCGACCCCATGAATCGCAGCACGCCAGGCCTCCCTGTCCATCACCAACTCCCAGAGTTCACTCAGACTCACGTCCATCAAGTCCGTGATGCCATCCAGCCATCTCACCCTCGGTCATCCTCTTCTACTCCTGTCCCCAGTCCCTCCCAACATCAGAGTCTTTTCCAATGAGTCAACTCTTTGCATGAGGTGGCCAAAGTACTGGAGTTTCAGCTTTAGCATCATTCCTTACAAAGAACACCCAGGGCTGATCTTCAGAATGGACTGTCATAGTTAGAAGCATTCAAATTATACTCACCCTCAAGAGTAGGGCATTACACAAGGGCTTGAATACCTGAATGTAGAAAAAAATTGGGGGCCATATTAGAGTTTGTCCACGACACACTTCATGTGATTCTGACATTGACCTAGATTGAAGTTTGAAAACACTAATGCAGAGACTTTAGGACACATGTATACAAAAGAGCTAGGGTGAAAATTAGAGAGCAGATTAAAAAGCTTTGCAAAAGAAATATCCATAAAGCATGTGATTGTTTGTTTTGTGGTGTTGGTGAGGAGTGCTTGATTTTCAAGCTTTGAACTTGGTGATAGAGTATATTAATACCAGCAACCAAAATGAAAGTGAAAGTTGCCCAGTCGTGTCTGACTCTTTGTGACTCCATGGACTGTACAGTCCACAGAATTCTCCAGGCTAGAATACTCAGAATACTGGAGTGGGTAGGCTTTCACTTCTCCAGGGGATCTTCCCAAACCAGGGATCAAACCCAGGTTCTCCCACGTTGCAGGCGGATTCTTTACCAGCTGAGCCACCAGGGAAGCCCAGGAATATTGGAGTGGGTAGCCTATCTCTTCTCCAGCCATTCTCCCTGACCCAGGGTTTCCAACTTTGCAAGCAGATTCTTTACCAGCTGAGTATCAAGGAAGCCCATTAACCAAAATAAGTCAAAAAATATATATGTTTTAAAAGAATGATAATGTTGATTTGCCCATGGGATGTATTATTAATGTGAAAACTATTTACAGTTTTGAAATATGACCTCCCCAGAAAAGTTAGTGGCATATCTTTTCAATAATACACAGTAGCATTGTTTACCGGGTCTACCAAAGGTTTGTTTTGTTATCCAGGAGAATGTCATTTGTTCAACTCATTGTTTACAACTGATTATAGTCCCCAGACTTAGGCTATACTTTGACGTGTATTTTTGTCCAATAGAGTTGTTAATAATTTCTTTCTTGTACAAAAGATAACCAAAAGTTTATGGTTTACTTTTCTGTAGGACATTAGCACTTTTACAATGAAATATAGCAATTACATGTTAATATTCTTCATCAATTGATTATAAATAACTAGATTTTCAAATGTTCTCTGAACCAACCTTACCATTTCACTGTCATTATCTAATAAGTTGAATAAAATATTTGAACTATTTATATTTGTGAGTCATTTTTAAATTTAATCTTGCCTTTTGAAAATTATCCTTTAGTGACTGTAAGTATCACCAAGATGTCCAAGTGAACTCACTCAGTAGAGTGAATTACATTGAACTTACCAAGAGATCTCTCTCAGTCTCTTTCTCTCTCTCTCTTTTTCTATCTTTCTCCTTCTGAAGTTATTTTAAATGGCAATAAAACTTTATCTTTGCTGACTCTCTGATTCTCTAGGTTTTATTTGTACTAACTTCTTTCTTTGTTTTTGTTTCCAGACCGAGACTTTTTTTTTCTAGTTTGCACGTAGCAAATGTCACTACTCAGTAATGACAGTATAGCAGGAAAACAGTTTTATAATGTGACCATTCAATGATTTCTACCAAGATGGCAGGAATNTTGTACTAACTTCTTTCTTTGTTTTTGTTTCCAGACCGAGACTTTTTTTTTCTAGTTTGCACGTAGCAAATGTCACTACTCAGTAATGACAGTATAGCAGGAAAACAGTTTTATAATGTGACCATTCAACGATTTCTACCAAGATGGCAGGAATATAATCGCTGTTGCATGATAAAGACAGGGAATTCATTTTCTTATTATTTTATGATTATTTATCTATTTGTGCACACAAATTACTTATGGTATCATTTGGTACCTACTAGAAAGGAAGTCTGGAGTAATAGATTTCTGTGTTTCTGTGCTCACTTTACCCAGAGCTGAGGCTGTAGAACTGAAACTATTAGTTGTGTGCCTGTGTGTCTGAAACGGAGAAAAAAGTCTTTATCTTTTGAATGAGTCCTACTTCCATTAGATACTAACTAATGAGATTTTGAAGTTCCTCTAGTTAAAGGAGGCCCGTTATAATTGGTTTATAGAAACTAATAAGACTCATAATATAAATCTCATACCACTCCTATGTTTGCAGAATAAAGAAGCTGAAACTTTCATATTATCATGTGTTAGAATTTAAGGAAAATTTTCCTTTTCACTAATCGCTAAGAAACATTTTTATACAAGAATCTAAGTTCATGCAGGCAAGGAAAATACTGAGATAAATTGAATTATTTAAATACATTTGGTTTACAAACACAGCTCTGGCTTTTCTCTGATGTAATTATCAGATTTGTGTTTGTTTTGATACTAATTGATGTTAGTTCATCTGAACTTCCTAGATTTCTTATACTGTTTTGTTGTTGTTTAGCAGCTAAGTCGGGTTCAAGTCTTTTGCAACTCATGGACTATAGCCTGCCAGGCTCCTTCATCCATGGGATTTCCCAGGCAAGAATACTGGAGTGGAAACATTGCTATTTCTTCTCCATGGGATCTTCCCAACCCAGGGATGGAACCTGCCTCTCCTGAACTGCAGGCAAATTATTTACCACTGAGCCACCTTGGGGAAGATGCTATACTGTTTTACCCATTAGATAAGCTAACACAATGTTAGTGATTATGAATAATGTAACACTGTCTTGATTTAAATTGTGTTAGTCTGATAAATTGCTTTATATGAGCAGTAATCATGTTTCTAATGTGTCAGCTTAAAACATCATATTGAAGATACTTAGTTAACTTTACAACCTTGAAGTAAGATTAAATCTACTTAATAAATTATCTTGGGATCCCTGGATACTGGATCTTTATTTATCTTTACTGAAGAAAAATACTGTAAGGCATAGCATTTTTAATTTCAATTAAAAGAAATTCTTTTTGTTGTGGTTGTAAGTCATACTATTTTCTTAACTTATTGTTTCTGATAATTTATTATTATTGCATAGAAAACAAAGATTTCTGTATATTAATCTTATATTCTGCAATATTACCATACCCATTTATTATTTCCAGTAGTTTGTGTGTGTGTGTGTGCAAGTGTGTGTGTGTGTGTGTATGTGTGTGTGTGTGCATGTGCACATGCTCACACACATATGTGGCAGTTTTAGCTCTTCCTTTTCAATTAGGCATAGTTTTTCAGATATGTCACTTTGATCTTTAGTTATTAGAGTGGCTACACTTTGGAGTCTTGCTAATTAATGTGTACTGTTATTTTTGTCACTTTCAGAGAGATAAAAGTGATGTGTGTGACTCTAAGGGATGAGCTTTGTTTGCCTGCTGAGTTGCTTGTGTATTTATATACTTGCATAATTTTATTCTTTCTAGTTAAATAGAAGATAGTTAATTTGGTTAAATGCTATAGCTCTTATTGGTATTTGAGCCTATGGAAGGAACATATATGTGTGTGAAATATGAGTTTTTCTGTTGTTTTCACAGAAAGAAAAAATTTGTTCTAANCAGCTGAGCCACCAGGGAAGCCCAGGAATATTGGAGTGGGTAGCCTATCTCTTCTCCAGCCATTCTCCCTGACCCAGGGTTTCCAACTTTGCAAGCAGATTCTTTACCAGCTGAGTATCAAGGAAGCCCATTAACCAAAATAAGTCAAAAAATATATATGTTTTAAAAGAATGATAATGTTGATTTGCCCATGGGATGTATTATTAATGTGAAAACTATTTACAGTTTTGAAATATGACCTCCCCAGAAAAGTTAGTGGCATATCTTTTCAATAATACACAGTAGCATTGTTTACCGGGTCTACCAAAGGTTTGTTTTGTTATCCAGGAGAATGTCATTTGTTCAACTCATTGTTTACAACTGATTATAGTCCCCAGACTTAGGCTATACTTTGACGTGTATTTTTGTCCAATAGAGTTGTTAATAATTTCTTTCTTGTACAAAAGATAACCAAAAGTTTATGGTTTACTTTTCTGTAGGACATTAGCACTTTTACAATGAAATATAGC
Organism: Raphicerus campestris; assembly: GCA_006410735.1. NCBI lineage: Eukaryota > Metazoa > Chordata > Mammalia > Artiodactyla > Bovidae > Raphicerus > Raphicerus campestris. The sequence continues at coordinate 5,715 of SJYW01030623.1, read as the reverse complement.
AATTACATGTTAATATTCTTCATCAATTGATTATAAATAACTAGATTTTCAAATGTTCTCTGAACCAACCTTACCATTTCACTGTCATTATCTAATAAGTTGAATAAAATATTTGAACTATTTATATTTGTGAGTCATTTTTAAATTTAATCTTGCCTTTTGAAAATTATCCTTTAGTGACTGTAAGTATCACCAAGATGTCCAAGTGAACTCACTCAGTAGAGTGAATTACATTGAACTTACCAAGAGATCTCTCTCAGTCTCTTTCTCTCTCTCTCTTTTTCTATCTTTCTCCTTCTGAAGTTATTTTAAATGGCAATAAAACTTTATCTTTGCTGACTCTCTGATTCTCTAGGTTTTATTTGTACTAACTTCTTTCTTTGTTTTTGTTTCCAGACCGAGACTTTTTTTTTCTAGTTTGCACGTAGCAAATGTCACTACTCAGTAATGACAGTATAGCAGGAAAACAGTTTTATAATGTGACCATTCAATGATTTCTACCAAGATGGCAGGAATATAATCTCTGTTGCATGATAAAGACAGGGAATTCATTTTCTTATTATTTTATGATTATTTATCTATTTGTGCACACAAATTACTTATGGTATCATTTGGTACCTACTAGAAAGGAAGTCTGGAGTAATAGATTTCTGTGTTTCTGTGCTCACTTTACCCAGAGCTGAGGCTGTAGAACTGAAACTATTAGTTGTGTGCCTGTGTGTCTGAAACGGAGAAAAAAGTCTTTATCTTTTGAATGAGTCCTACTTCCATTAGATACTAACTAATGAGATTTTGAAGTTCCTCTAGTTAAAGGAGGCCCGTTATAATTGGTTTATAGAAACTAATAAGACTCATAATATAAATCTCATACCACTCCTATGTTTGCAGAATAAAGAAGCTGAAACTTTCATATTATCATGTGTTAGAATTTAAGGAAAATTTTCCTTTTCACTAATCGCTAAGAAACATTTTTATACAAGAATCTAAGTTCATGCAGGCAAGGAAAATACTGAGATAAATTGAATTATTTAAATACATTTGGTTTACAAACACAGCTCTGGCTTTTCTCTGATGTAATTATCAGATTTGTGTTTGTTTTGATACTAATTGATGTTAGTTCATCTGAACTTCCTAGATTTCTTATACTGTTTTGTTGTTGTTTAGCAGCTAAGTCGGGTTCAAGTCTTTTGCAACTCATGGACTATAGCCTGCCAGGCTCCTTCATCCATGGGATTTCCCAGGCAAGAATACTGGAGTGGAAACATTGCTATTTCTTCTCCATGGGATCTTCCCAACCCAGGGATGGAACCTGCCTCTCCTGAACTGCAGGCAAATTATTTACCACTGAGCCACCTTGGGGAAGCTGCTATACTGTTTTACCCATTAGATAAGCTAACACAATGTTAGTGATTATGAATAATGTAACACTGTCTTGATTTAAATTGTGTTAGTCTGATAAATTGCTTTATATGAGCAGTAATCATGTTTCTAATGTGTCAGCTTAAAACATCATATTGAAGATACTTAGTTAACTTTACAACCTTGAAGTAAGATTAAATCTACTTAATAAATTATCTTGGGATCCCTGGATACTGGATCTTTATTTATCTTTACTGAAGAAAAATACTGTAAGGCATAGCATTTTTAATTTCAATTAAAAGAAATTCTTTTTGTTGTGGTTGTAAGTCATACTATTTTCTTAACTTATTGTTTCTGATAATTTATTATTATTGCATAGAAAACAAAGATTTCTGTATATTAATCTTATATTCTGCAATATTACCATACCCATTTATTATTTCCAGTAGTTTGTGTGTGTGTGTGTGCAAGTGTGTGTGTGTGTGTGTATGTGTGTGTGTGTGCATGTGCACATGCTCACACACATATGTGGCAGTTTTAGCTCTTCCTTTTCAATTAGGCATAGTTTTTCAGATATGTCACTTTGATCTTTAGTTATTAGAGTGGCTACACTTTGGAGTCTTGCTAATTAATGTGTACTGTTATTTTTGTCACTTTCAGAGAGATAAAAGTGATGTGTGTGACTCTAAGGGATGAGCTTTGTTTGCCTGCTGAGTTGCTTGTGTATTTATATACTTGCATAATTTTATTCTTTCTAGTTAAATAGAAGATAGTTAATTTGGTTAAATGCTATAGCTCTTATTGGTATTTGAGCCTATGGAAGGAACATATATGTGTGTGAAATATGAGTTTTTCTGTTGTTTTCACAGAAAGAAAAAGTTTGTTCTAAAGTGAAGTATGAGATTGTCCCAAAACATAAAAGAATTTAGTAAAAAGCAAAACTTGATTTTATACAACTAGCTGAATAAAGTTTGAGAGAAGTAAAATTTGTTTTATCTGGTTTACATTATTTAAGATATGAAGGAATTAAGCATTTTAAATTATTGGCCAATTTCACTCAGGTTGAGGGTTTATTCAGAAAGTATTTTAAGGGGCTTCCAATTTTTTTATTTTCAAACCTTGTATTAATACATCTAGAACATGTTTTTCTCTCTGGTAGGATAACTTTGTATAGAGCACTTATCTTCCCTTTAACAAGGTATAGTAAACCATTTGTTTGCTTGTTTTACCTTTTGTTCTATCTGCCCAGATTGTATATTATCTGTAATAATTTTCTGTGCCTGGGATTGACCATATCAAGCCTGTGATTTTATTAAAAATCCTACAGAAAATAAAAAGACATTCATTCATTTTATAAAAGGAGGGATATGAAAACAATTAGGTTTTTATGTTTCATACTTCTTCATTAGCTCCAAGAGTATTTGTAACATTTTGAAGGCTAGAGTTGTTCAAGAGATGATTAGCTGTACAGTAAAATGTTACTAATATAAACCTTTCAGAGACTACAGATAGATTGGAGGATTTGGGAGGTATATTAATATCTTTACTGACGATAATGTGTCTTTAGGCTCAGGGGACACATAAAATAAATTATTATAGAAGAATTACATGTTATATGCAAGAGCAGAGTTTACTCTCTGCCATCCCAATATTCTTAATTATGGCAATAAATAAACTATGGTCATTCTGTTTCGCCTGCAACCATAGGATTTACTCTGAGGCTCAGAGCCTTACTGAAAGCTCAGATAACAACTTTTGTCTTAAGTAAGAAACAGCTTCAGATGGACTGTAACAGATATTTAAAAACTGATATGTCAAAGAATGAAGCCTTGCATACAGATTCCCAGATGACTCACCTAGCGTGCCTTTGAGGTTGTGCTAGGGTACTGAGTCGATATTTCCAGGGCTTTTTTTAGTCCTGAAAGCAGACCGCTTCATGAAAGCAGAGGAATTACACAAGAATCCCAGTAAATCAAAAGTTAATTGCACAGGACTAAAAAACTGAAAAAATGCAGTTTACTTTTATTATTTGTCTGGAATTTTGTTTGTATTATGTTTAATGCTTTTGTCTTCTAAGGAATATATGTGAAAGCCTTATTTCTTTCTTCTTAAGCTATCTCTAGCCCTCAGATTAGAACTCTATGCATTTATAAACTGAATTTTAAGCTATGTATTTGTAAAATGAAATATATTTTTAAATGGTATCTGATTTTCACTGACTCTGCAGAATTCAGAAACAAATATTTTGACTGAGTCTTCTTATATTTCACAGCAATGTATTAATAGCTACTTGCATAGGTTTGATAATAATCTGCCCTATATTTTCCCAAGACACAATTGGACAGTTGATTATGCAATGAAGGTCATTATACACAATAAAATATTTGAGGCTGATTTTCATTTATTCAGGTATGACAAGCCCACCACAAAGAAATAATGATTGTACTTCATTTATAAAACCACTCACTACCTACAAAACACATTGAGAAATACTATATGTAAGACCTCAAGAATGACACAACTCTTAGAATTAAAGTTAGCACAAAGTAAAACATTCTCAGCTCCTAACCCCAAAACATCTAGCCTTACCTAGACCTAATCTCTGGCCATGAGTGAAGAGAGGGAATCATTAATGTTTTAAAAGGAAAAGAAAAATAAATCAACCCAGTGTTTGCCTGATATGGATAATAACCATTGCAGCTTTACAATTACCTGCAATATCTTTGTAGGAATAAGTGTCTATTTTCAGTAAGTAAGAATAAAGTAAGGTAGCTCAGTAATTTAAAAAAAAAAATCTGGCTGCTAAGCAGTAGATGCAGGTTCAATTCCTGGGTCAGGCAGATCCCCTGGAGAAGAAAATGGCAACCTACTCCAGTATTCTTACCTGGGAAATCCCATGGGTAGAGAAATCTGGTGGGCTAGCCCCTGGGGTTGCAAAAGAGTTGGACATGCTTAGTGACTAAAAAACAACAAAGGAAAGAGTAGTTTTAAGAAAGGTTGGGTTGAGAGTAAAGATGTAATGCAAGAGAGTATAGGATCAGGCAAAGGTATTTAACTGAGAATTGACATGTAGTGGAAGAAGGCAAGATGCCTATTTGATAGTAATTACTAATTCGTGCTGAAACACTGCTCTGAANGTGACTAAAAAACAACAAAGAAAAGAGTAGTTTTAAGAAAGGTTGTGTTGAGAGTAAAGATGTAATGCAAGAGAGTATAGGATCAGGCAAAGGTATTTAACTGAGAATTGACATGTGTGGAAGAAGGCAAGATGCCTATTTGATAGTAATTACTAATTCATGCTGAAACACTGCTCTGAGCCAGATGTAACATTCTGCAGTGCCAGACACTGTGTATATTTCCCCGTCTATTAATCTTTGCAGCAGCGTTACAGGTTGGGTATTATTAACTCTATTTTCCAAAGGAAGGCCAGGGAACTTGCCCAAGCAGGTTGCCCCCAACTGGATGATGAGTAAATGGCATAGCAAGTGTTTGAATCCAAGTAGGCTAACCCCAGTGTTTCCCAGGTGATGCCAATAGTAAAGAACCCACCTGCCAAAGCAGGAGACCCAAGAGATGCAGGTTTGATCCCTGGGTGAGGAAGATCCCCTGGAGGAGGGCGTGGCAACCCACTCCAGTATTCTTGCCTGCAGGATTTCATAAATGGGAGACCCTGCTGGGCTACAGTCCTAGGGCTGCAAAAGTCAGACACGACTGAAGCGACTTAGCATGTGCGCAGACACATGCGCACACACACGCACAGGCTAACTGCAACCCTTTAGCATTTAACCACCAGGCTACAGCTGCTTCTGTATTAAATTGCATGAGTGATTATTCATGCAAGGCACAAGCAGAGATTAGCTTTGGAAATAAGAACTTGTGTGAAGAGCAAAATCAAAGGAGGAATGGAAGGATTTGCATCCCTGGGTCAGAGAGATAAGAACTTTCCTTAGCAATACAGGGATACCTACTTTCTCCTTAGTTAAAGAATATCTACTCTTCTTGCTGTGGAGAAGGATAACTCATATTTAGAAGAGAATGTGAAGAAGGAGGGTGACTCCTGCCCAGAATTCTACAAGAAGTGAGATCTGCCTGGGCAAGATAGTGATGAAGCAAGGGGTAGGAAATGAAAAGAGATGGAGAAGAGAATTTCAAACAATTTGTATAATGATAAGTTAACTGATTAACAGGAGGAAAAATTGAAAGACTACTGTTTTATATCTCTTCTATATGTGCAAATGTACAAGTACATATATGTATACATATATGTATAATACATATATTGTCATCTGTGTAAGGGGTACTCTGCTAAATGCAGATGATACAAATGGTAGTTAAATTAGACCCAGAGCTGTCTTC
>SJYW01030617.1:0-14737 GCA_006410735.1 Raphicerus campestris | reverse complement strand
TTTTTTTTTTTTTAATCTAAGGTTGTATGTCCCTATTGTACTTTAAACCTACCACTTAGTATTGGAGAGGAATGGAATGATGAGTATTCTGCATTACTTGAGCACACATTTCATCTACGTTACTGGATGGGATTTTGTGTTGGCTTGATTCTTCAAAGAAGCAGGGTGTCAAGATGAAATGAGTCATGCAGAATATTTCTTGGGAGAAATGCCTGTGAACAATTAAGAGAAGAGGCAGCAGTCTTGATGGGGAGAGTCTTCAGATGCAGACCATGATGCAGGTCTGACTGTTGGGAAAGAAGAGACAAGAAAAAAAGACAGGATAATAGGAAGGTCAGACTAAAGAATGGCTTTGAGAAATTCTAAGGCAGGCCAACTGGGAGTCCTTAGGCCAAAGATTACCCATGGCAGAGTGGTCCTGTGTTGGGCAGAAATGGCCACACTCAGTCACTAGCTGAGAAGAGCCCAGGAGTGGGGTCTGGCAGTGTGGGAGCAGAGGATGGTCCCAAAGAGACTGCAGCTGTAGACACTGAACAAACCACACTCCTAACAGGAGGTCCTCATGAAGGTTGATTTGAGCAACATACCTTCACAGTCTCTACAGAACGCCCAAAGTCAAAAATTATTGGTATCATTAACTATACTTAGTAAATTGTCCCTAATTGTTTATTGAAAACTGAGTAAGTGCTGATTTTCAGCCATTAGATAAAAGAGCAAACCATTTACTCAATCCAGGTGGATCTGATTTCATAATTCCTAAAGAGGAGAAATATATTCCACCTTTTGAACTAAATGCCAAGGCCCATAAAATGTTCCCATGGCACAGAAAATCCCAGCCCACAAATAAAAAGAGTGGGATGGAGTGCTGAACTGAGCAACAGAAGTGTCAGGCAAAGTGGCTTTGAGGCTGAATTAAACCCATTGTTGATTTAATTATCCACTTAATTTCACTTATACAGACACAGCCACAAGATGAAGCAATCAGCAGAGGGTGTGGCCTCAAAGCTAGAAATAAGGGGATGGTACAGGGAGGGAGGTGTGAGGGGAGGGTTCAGGATGGGGAACACATCTACACCTGTGGCGGATTCATGTTGATGTATGGCAAAACCAATACAATATTGTAAAGTAATTAGCCTCCAATTAAAATAAATAAATTTAAATTTTTAAAAATGATAAAGTGCTTCTGAAACAGACAACAGAGTAGAGAAAGCCTCAGGAGCCCAGGCTGGTGGGAAGATTTTAATTACAGAGGTACACTTGGCTAAGGGAATTCCCTGGCAGCTCATTTGATAAAGAATCTGCCTGAAATGACCCAGGTTCAATCCCTGGGTGGGGAAGATCCCCTGGAGAAGGAAATGGCAACCCACTCCAGAATTCTTGCCTAGAAAATCCCATGGACAGAAGAGCCTGGCAGGCTATATAGTTCATGTTGTCACAAGAGTCAGACATGACTTATTAACTAAACCACCTCTACCAGACTTGCCTAAAGCACACAGCAACTGGAAAGCAGGTCACCACAGCACCCAGAGGAGTCGTGAAAAGGATAATTTCAGTTTTCAAAAAATCAAAACCCCTAGGGGTGAGGCTAGCTGTTTTGAGTCACAAATCTGGAAGTAAAATGAGTTCTCTAAGCTAATGACAACAAATAAAGGAAGACAGAAAGAAGAATAGTGTTCCTATTGGGTTCATTTTTCACTTTCATAAAGGGCAGCAATCTACTTCAATTTAAAGAGTCTTTAGTGAGTACCTGCTATACACAGAAAGAAGCAAGGTTTGGACATTCACATGCCCAACAAACGTTGCTGAGCACCAGCTCCCATGAGCTAGACTTTGGGGAAACATGGAAAAACATTCCCAATTGCTTCCCTCAATTCTGCCAAAGAAACAGACCCACAAAACAAAATAAAATACACATGATGTATTATACATCATGCAGTGATACAGGAAGGTCCAAGTACTATGAAAATATTCTAAGCTGGTGACCATATAACTTATGATCCAAGTCAGAGTACTATGAATGAATATCAATAATTACAACAGGCATAAACTTCGACTGTTACTGGCCAAAGCAGATGAATATCCACAAGGAATAAAAATGGGAAAAAGAGAATTAGGAAGAGAATGAAGGGGGGAAAGCACAAAACACTGGAATGAAGAGGCTAACTTATCAAAAAGAAAAGGTGAGAGAGAAATCGGTCAGGCAGGAAATGAAGAAGAAACAGTTTAAAGAAGCTATCATAATTTTGAAGCTGGAAAAATCTTGAAAATTACCTCACAACTTTACCATGGAGAAACTAAGGAATGTGGGTAGAAAACCAGCGTTTGTTAAACACCAACAATGTGCTAAGTGCTATGCCTAGCACTTAAAAAGTGTGATCTTATTTAGTCCAACCTAAAACATAAGTATAATTATCCTTGGTTTACAGATTAAAACACTGAGGCTCAGTGTGTTTAAGTGACAGCTGAGACTGGACCTCTGCTTGTGAAATCTAAAGTCTCCATGCATAAAATTAGTAGCACAGGCAGAGTGTACCTAGGACTATTCCAATTTTTAGGCCAGTGCTACTTTTACTGCACAATAGGGTAAGTTTTTTCTGGGTTGAATGGTGTTCCTCCAAAATTTATGTCTCTCTGGAACCTCAGAATGTGACTTTTATTTGGTAATATGGTCTTTACAAAAGTAAGCAAGTTAAGATGAGGTCATATTGGATTAGGGTGGGCCCTAAATCAATAACCGGTATCCAGAAAAGAAGAGGGAGATTTTGAGCATTCACAAAGAGGAGACTGCCAACTGAAACTACTGAACAAAACATATAAACGTGGAGGCAAAGATTGGAGTGATATTTCTGCAAGCCAAGAAATGCCAAGGATTGCTGGCAACCACAAGAAGCTAGAATGAGACAAGGAAGGATTCTTCCCTAGAGCCTTCTGAAGAAGCATGGCCCTACCAACACCTTGATTTCAGACTGGCTTCCAAACCAGTGAAACAATAAATTTGTTTTTAAGTCACCAAGTTTATGGTACTTCGTAACAGTAGATTTAGTAAACTCATACAGAGTTAGAGAAAGGAACAGAAGGAGACAGCAGGAAGGATAGAATTGGAAGCATGGTTATGGGAAGATTAATGGCAAAGAATCAGAGGCTGAAAATTTTTAAAGGAAATATAACTGGAGAAAAGGAAAAGATGATGTCATTAAAACCCAAAAATCAAAAATAGTTTCTTTGGTTCCATGATGATACCTCCCCTGATCTCTAACCTCACCATTCTCACCATTACTCCCTCCTGCTTTTAGGCTCTCTGTAAGATTATTGGTCAGCTCTATCCAAGTAAAAAAGAAAAGAGTAATGAAAGCTAGGAAAGAATTGACATAAGCTCCTGATGGCAATAAACCACACAACTGTNGCAAAGAATCAGAGGCTGAAAATTTTTAAAGGAAATATAACTGGAGAAAAGGAAAAGATGATGTCATTAAAACCCAAAAATCAAAAATAGTTTCTTTGGTTCCATGATGATACCTCCCCTGATCTCTAACCTCACCATTCTCACCATTACTCCCTCTTGCTTTTAGGCTCTCTGTAAGATTATTGGTCAGCTCTACCCAAGTAAAAAAGAAAAGAGTAATGAATGCTAGGAAAGAATTGACATAAGCTCCTGATGGCAATAAACCACACAACTATGAACGTCAGCTGTGAACAATGAGTCACAGCTTCAACTAGCAAAGTTGATATTCATAAGTTGAGGATAGATACGGTGATTTCTAATCAATAGTAGTAAAGTGAAAGTGAAAGTCGCATTTGACTCTTTGGGACCCCATGGACTATATAGTCCCTGGAATTCTCCAGACCAGAATACTGGAGAGGGTAGCCTTTCTCTTCTCCAGAGGCTCTTCCCAAACCCAGGGACTGAACCCAGGTCTCTCACACTGCAGGCAGATTCTTTGCCAGCTGAGCCACAAGGGAAGCCCAAGAATACTGGAGTGGATAGCCTATCCCTTCTCCAGCGGATCTTCCAGACCCAGAAATCGAACTGGGGTCTCCTGCATTGCAGATTCTTTACCAACTGAGCTATCAGGGGCTGTGCAAATATCAAGCTAAAACAGACCAAAATAGAATAATATAAAATATTAAATTAATCTAAAACAAGTGAAGAAGAAGCTTAAAAAGGGAAATAGAAAGCAAAGGTTAAAATTTCAACCCAAATACATCTGTAATTACATTAAGTGGAAATAAACTAATTAATTCAATTAAAACATGAATGACTATATTTTTAAATAAAGAAAACAAAACACTATGTACTGCTTCCTTGAAATATATATAAATGTGCTGTGCTTAGTCACTCAATCGTGTCCAACTCTCAGGCTCCTCTGTCCATGGGGATTCTGCAGACAAGAATACTGGAGTGGGCTGCCATGCCCTCCTCCAGATATATACAATGAAAGGATACAAAAAGACTGGAAATTAAAGAGATACATCACGCAAACACTAAATCACTTAAAACTGTCTTTGGTTGAGTTCCCTCTGAAACAGATCTAAGAAAAATATTTGAAAACACATAGTTTATTTGGGAAGTGATTCCAGGAAGCTCCAGAAGGAGAACTGGGAAGGATGACAAGTGATAAAAAGAAAGAAAGGAAACAATACTGGATGTATTAGTGATCAGATTACCCTATAGGAAACTGGGACTCAACCCCACCGAGGATCTCTGAGAGATGTAGAATACTCCTCAGAGTTGCCCTACTCAATGAATGACGAAGCTAAGGTATTTATCCTCCCGTTCTCATCTATCCTAAGATAAGGACTGCTACTGGAGCATCAGCTTCCCAGAACTAATGGCCTATTTGCCTTGCACTCAAGCCTAGTTAACCAGAGAAAGCCCTCAGAAGGAGAGCCACAGATGATCGCAGTAAGCACAACTGTGCACAAAAATGGCGAGAGTCAAGGAAAAATGAGGGTACTGACAGAATCTGATACATATTTAAAATAAACTTCAAAGCAAAAAGCACTGCTAGAGGTGAAGAGGGGCACTTTGTAAAAGTTTTAACCCACAAAGAAAGATATAACCAATTCATATACCCCTAATAACACAGCATTGGAATATAAGGCAAAAAAAATTTATAAAACTAAGAAGGAAACAGACAAACCCACAATCTTAGCAGGACAGAATAATACTTTGATGGTATTCCAGCCAGAAATACATACCTTTAATTGAATCATAGAGATGAAATTTAACAAATCCAAATTGAGGGCAATTTATCGAGTCAAGGTCATAAAAGACAAAGCAAAACTAACAAGCAATTCCAGATTAAAGGAGACAAAAAAGACACAACAATTAAAAGCAATCTGTTATTCAGAATCGGATCCTGGACCAGGAAAAAACTCTTTTACTTCTTTTACTATAAATGGCATTTGGAAACATTTGGAAAAATCTGAATGAGGTCTGTTGTTTATAAAATAGTTTTGTATCAATAATTAAATAAATGATTCTATGTAAAAATCCATTGATTTTAATAATTATTCAGTATTTACATAGTTCTTTTTAGGAAATATACATTGAAATATTTAGTGGTAAAATAGATATTAAGTCTGCCACTTACTTTCAATTGGTTCAGAAAATAATATTATGTACAGGTAGGATGTGTGTGTACATAGATCCACCTTGATCAATTATCCTGTGCTTAGTCACTCAGTCATGTCCAACTCTTTGCAACCCCGTGGACTCTAGCCCACCAGACACCTCNCAAAAGGTATGTTCAGAGACTGGTTTCAGAAGAAACCAAAGTCTTTGTATTAGGAAAACAATGTGGACAAAATAAAATTTCTTTTTATTCAGGTGAATATCATTATCTCCACTTTAAGACGGAGGAAAAAATATATTCTTCCATGCACCTTTCTATGATCCACTGAAAGCAAATTATCTTTAAAATTTATTTCATATGCTCAGCAATACTCTGGAGAAATGGGAGGGTATAGAAAAAAGCAATAAAATCATTCTTGGACTGAAAGAACATATAATCTAAGGAAGATTTAAAAACAATATCCAAGAAAAAAGAACCAAGTATTTAGGTAAAGTATATCTTAGAGATTACCAGTGCAACACAAGTTCAGATTTTTCCAAATTCTTAAGAAGGCACTAATAAAGTGATTCCAGGTGGTAGGTGAGAAGTGACTGTACTCCTTTTATGGCAGTTTCTAAGCCCAGGCACAAAGTTTTCTCATTGTTCTTTCTTTCATCTAAGAAGACAACATGGAAAAGCAACAGTTTAAAGAAAAGGAAGACTGGGAGTCTGACACACAGCTAGATGCCTTATGTGCCCATCTGCATCACCTCAAGTTACCTTTCAAAGAGAAAAGCATCTCCCATACATGGCCATTGGTTCCAGGTGGCCTGCGACCAATTTCAGACTTGGCCACTTACCAGCTATTTTCACCATGGGGAAAGTCATATCCTCTCCGAGCCTCAGTTCCTTTGCCAGCACAACAGAGGTGCTGCAGATAACTACTTCATAGAGACATTTGTGAAGACTGAATGATTTTACATAAAAATCTTTTAACCCAGTAGAGGGACCATTACACACTTACTAAATGTTTATTTATGAGGAAACCTCTTCCAGGCTTATTAGGAAAGCTGTTACATTAAAAAAAAGCTCAGAGACCCCCAAGTTCTGCATTCAGAAACTTCTCTGGAGTGAGAAATCTCAAAAGATATTGTCTTCAGCCTCTAGATTTGGAGCCCCTTATACCCCTGATTCAGAGATCCGGCTGCTGTGGCTATACTGTGACTCAGGGAAGAAAACGCGGACTGGCCAGTGCCCTGCTCTTAGTAAGACCCAAGGCAATATCATCCACAGCACACAAACATACATAAACATACCCCAAGTCTGTGCAAACATTTGCAAACATTGACGTAAAGTAACTTTAGTTGCCAAGCAATGTTTCCTTCCTTCCTCCCTTCCCCACATCTACAGCCTCAAGGCCTTTTATAAAAACTGTTGTTTTCCTCTGCCCTTGATTTCATCTGGTGAACAGGGTAGGGAGAATAAAGGGCCCTCGAGTATTATTTATGCCATTCGTTTCCTTGATCATTATATATGTGGGAACAGAATTTCAGAAAAGTGACTTGGCCAAAAACCTGGCAGGATGGAATCAAGAATTCAGTTCCCAAGTCATTATCCTTCCCTCTCCTAAATATTGCCTCTCCCGAAGCTCTGGTCTCTGAATTATTTCATCTTCTACAGAGAATGGAATTATTTCTTAGTAAATACCTTTGAACTATAGTATATTAGATCCCTGTGGCTTCTATAACAAATTACTGTCCACTTAGTTCCTTAAAACAACACAAATGCCTATGGCTGATTCATGTCAATGTATGGCAAAACCAATACAGTATTGTAAAATAAAAAAATAAAAAAACACAAATGTATTCTCTTAAAATTCTGGAGGCCAGAAACTTGAAATCAGTTTCACTAGGACAGAATCAAGGTGCCAGGAGGATCATGCCCCTTCCCTAAAGTTTCTAGGGAAGAATTCATTTCCTTTTCTTGTCTCTAACAGCCACCTGAATTCCTTGTCCTGTGACCTCTTCCTCTATTTTCAAAGTCAGTAGTATAGTATCATCTCTCTATAGTTCTCTTTCCTTCTGCTTCCATCACATGGTCTTCCAATCTGTGTCAAATCTCCCTCTGTCTCCTTAAAAGGACGCTTATGATTATGTTTATTGCCCATCTGTTAATCCAGGATGCTCTCCTCGTGGAGAGAGCCTTAATTTAATCACATCTGCAAAGATTCTTTTGCAGTAGAAGGTAACATTCACAGCTTCCTGAGATTAGGACCCGTTTTATTACCAGACAGCATATTAAAAAGCTGAGACATTACTTTACCAACAAAGGTCCATCTAGTCAAGGCTATGGTTTTTCCAGTAGTCATGTATGGATGTGAGAGTTGGTCTATAAAGAAAGCTAAGCACCGAAGAATTGATGCTTTTGAACTATGGTGTTGGAGAAGACTCTTGAGAGTCCCTTGGACTGCAAGGAGATCCAACTAGTCCATCCTTAAGGAGATCAGTCCTGGATGTTCATTGGAAGGACTGATGTTGAAGCTGAAACTCCAATACTTTGGCCACCTGATGTGAAGAGCTGACTCATTGGAAAAGACCCTGATACTGGGAAAGATTGAGGCAGGAGGAGAACGGGACAACAGAGGATGAGATGGTTGGATGGCATCACCGACTCAATGGACATGAGTTTGGGTAGACTCCAGGAGTTGGTGATGGACATGGAGGCCTGGCATGCTGCAGTTCATGGGGTCACAAAGAGTCAGACACGACTGAGCGACTGAACTGAACTGAACTGATTACCAGGGGTCATTATTCAGCCTATAACACATAGTAACTATTTTAATGAAATGAATTTGAATGGCTTCCAAAATTGTATCCCCAAATGCAAACTGAAAAGGCTGGGATTAAGGAAGTTCTTGGAGGGGGAAAGCCTAATATCTGGAGTACAATGGAATGTTTATAAAATGTGTTTGATCTTATTTGGATCTTAGTTCAGCAAACCAACTATAGAAAGATATTTTTAGACAATCAGAGACATTTGAATGTAGGCTGTATATTATTAAAGAATACCAAGGAATTCTTATATATCATTCAACATGATGATGGAACTGTAGTTACATAAGAAAATGTTTATATTTTTACTAGGTGCCCACAGAAGTATGTAGGAGTGAAATGACATGAGGTCTGGAATTAGCTTTAAGTAATAGAGCAAATATGGCAAAATATTCCTAATTACTGAACACGGATGATGGGAATGTATGGGAGAAATCATAACATCATCTCTCTTGTTGTATATACTTGAAATTTTTCAAGGAGAAATTACAAATATAGAGCCTTCATCTCAGAATATAAATTGCATGTCCCAATCGCCCAGGTTCAGTATCTGAGCAGTTGCTCTATAGAGAAGATAAGCAAACTGCAAGTGAAGAAACCTGCCAGCTTACAAAAAAAGGAACGTGAAGCCTCATTGCTAGTGAGCCTGTTTGACAGGCTGGCTGCCTGGTAAACGTTGTAAAAGACATCTCAGGATTTTGACAGTAGAAATCCATAGGAACATGTTTGTGTTTGGGTGTTGGTTGTGTTTCTGTTTTGAAAACCCCTTTCTCCCTCTTTCAGCATGGGATTATGATACCCAATATAAGGATCCCTTCCTCAGTGAGGTTGGGATATGAAAGGAAAAGGGAAAAATTAAACCATCGGCCCCATCCTACCTGCTTTGAGTCCCTTTTCCATAATGCCGCTGGAGTGAGCCTTCCTACAAACCTATATAATCCTGTGCCTAGTCCATGCCAGATAAAATGCATACATCTGGTCTAGACACACAGGACCCTGCATGATCTGGCCCCTCCCAAAGCTGGAATCAATTAGTTCTAAGAAGAAAATTCAGCCCCCAAGAAATAAAGGAATAGGATAAAAGAACTGTGTGTTTGAATACCAGTCCAACAAAAAATTATATAACAAACAGAAATTGATAGTTAGCCTTGTGCTATTAGGGTGCAATAAAATTCAGTTTGGAATTTTTAACAGACCCATTCAATCTTAAGGAACCTCAGTATTTTATTGCAAATTCATACTGTGATATGAAAGATATTTGATAGGATGATTGGCATGACATTAAAAAATATTAACTAGATATGTTGGAAATCTTTCCTTTCTAAATCAAAAGCCAAGGTCTCTTGTCTTAGTACAAAATAATTTAAAATTGCAAGTGCCCTAGAAAATTTAGGACACATGGATGCAAATATTTTCTTTTCATCAATGAAACAAAATAATACAAATGGAAATTTTCAGTGACAAGTGAAGGATCCCCCAGATTGGATTGCAAAATTAGATTTAATTGCTTACAAAAATTGCTTAACCATTTACTCCCATGTACCATCAGTCTACTACCTCAAAACAAGCTTTCTCCTGTTCCTGAATGTTTATTTGGATTAGAGAGATAAAAGCATATGCAATCAATAAACATAAACAAAGTACTATACCAATCCAAGTTATTTCTTTGAAATGATTATCCAACAATCACTTACTCCAAATGTTTGTCTTCATCCTAGAGCTCTCTTTTGATTGGCAAACACTGCATCTTCTGTTTTCCCAATTTGTTTCTTCTTGCTAGAAGTAAATTAATGGAAAATTAAAATGCTTTCAGGAACTTGGATTGTTCTCTCCTTTTCTGAGCAACTATATACCTAGTTTCTACTCTCTTCAATTAGAAATGATTATCCACTGGTCTAGTTCCATTAAGACTTTTCTTTACAAAAAAAAAAAAGCATGTTTCTTAATAATGGAAAATCTTTATATAGGAATTACAATGATTTCTTTAAATAACATCAAAAACACAGAAAACAAAATACAGATAAATTGGACTGCATCATAATTAAAAATTTTTGTGCATCAAAGAACACTATCAAAAGAATGAAAAGACAACTTACAGAATGGGAAAAAATATTTGCAAGTCAGGTATCTGGTAAGAGATTGATATCTAGAATATTTGAAGAAATTTTACAACTCAACATGAAAATATAAGCAACTCAATTCAAACTTGGAAAAGGAACGTGAAAAGGACTTCTCCAAACATGATATACAAATAGTCGATAAGCACATGAAAAAATGTCAATACCTCTAGTCATTAGAAAAAATGCAAAGCAATACCACATAAAGATAATCTTTCACTCATTAGGATGGCTATTATTTCTTAAAAGTGAGAAATAACAGTATAATGAGAATATGGAGAAACTGGAACCTTTGTACATTGCTGGTAGGAACGTCAAATGGTACAACCACTGCAAAAAACAATTGTGCATTTCCTCAAAAAATTAAAAATAGAGTTACCATTTGATCCAGCAATTCCATTCCAGATATATACCCAAAAGAACAGAAAGTAGGCATTCAAACATACATTTGTACCTCTCTGTTCATAGCAGCATTATTCACTATAGCCAAATGTCCAGCAACAGATGAATGAATAAGCAAAATGGGCTATACAAATACAATGATTCAACCCTAAAAATGAAGGAAATTCTGATACATGCTACAACATGGATGAACCTCAAGGACATTATGCTAAGTGAAATAAGCCAGTCACAAAAAGACAAATACTGCATGACTGTACTTATTTGAGATACCAGAAGAGTCAAACTTATGAAAACAGAAAGTAAAATGAATGGTGATTACCAGAGGCTAGGGGAGGAAGAAATGGGGTATAATTGTTTAATGGATACAAAGTTTCAACTTGAGAAAATAAAAAAATTCAGGAGATAGGGATGATTATTGCACAACATTATGAATATATTAAATGCCACGGAATTATACTTATTTTGGTTAAAAATTTTGTTAAAGTAATTTTAAAATAGTCATTTTTATGTGATACACATTTTAAAACATTAAAAATAATTTATAACAACATATTTTTTAGGATTTGGCCATTATATAACATCCCTGGTGTCCTACACGAATCCTGTAACACCAGACACACAGTAAGGTACCTAAAAATGATTTGCTTAGTATTAATCAACTGGTATGTTTGTCAGTTTACAGGATGGTTATTTTTACATTCACAGGGAAAGGAAGGGAAAACAAAAGAGAAAAACATGTACTTGGCACCTACTATGTCCCAAACACTGATAAAGGTTTAATTTACCATAATTCACTTAATCACTTCCCATCATAATCAGAACTTCAACTGGGGTCCAGCTTGTTCAATTTCTGTATATATTTTTACATATTGTATCATCTCCATAATTATCACAGAGCCAACATGTAATGTGATTTTGAGTCAGTTTCCCTCTAGGTGAATTTCTAGTACAAACCTAGACCACAGGCAACCACAATCACAAGATTCAAGTTGAGGCCCTAGAAGATAGCTCTGTAACACTGGACTTCTCAGGACTATCTTCAGAGCTGCCCCCTAGACCAAGACAGATGAGCAAGTGGAGACGCTCTTCATGATCAAATCCAGGCAGCTGACTCACGTCCACTAGTAGATTCAGGGGTACCTATTTAATGGCCACAAACCAATGGAAATGGCAAATCCACAGTTTTTTCAGGCTCATTTCAGGCTGCTTTGGGTACAAATATATCCTGAGAAGTATGTAAGGAGCCTAGAAAAAAACATTTTAGGGAGATTTTCAAAGATTATAATTTAGCTAACAGATTGCCATTAAATCCCTGCTCTGTTCAGGAATGGGGCATCCCTCAGTATAGCATTAACTCAGAACTGGTTCCAACTCATATTATTGAATCTTTATGTCAAAATGATAATTTCAAGTCTAAATTTAAAGCAAAAGAGGTTAAACTATATTTCACTTCAATTGACATAATTTTTACTCATGACAAATTCCACCTTCACAGAATCTTTTGCTTCCAACAAAAATGCAGACTTGTTAACAAAATAGAAGCAATTAGAGCTAATGAGGCAGGAAGAGGTAGAAGAATCCAGGACTAGAAGCAAATGATTCATCAACATAAGTGGCTACACAAACCCTTGTTAAATTTTCTCATGATTTATCCCATACAGAGCTACAAGAAACCAGTGAACAGACTTTTGGCAAAACTTGAAAAAAAAAATGTTATTGAGAAAGTCGCTTGATCTTATGGCTGGATTATGAAAAGAATGAAATGGGAGTTTGAAGTCACATAAAGGATAGCTGACCTGAGTTCACTGGAAAAATCAATTAACCCTGCACTGACTTATAATGGCCATCAAGAATTAACAAAGTATCAGAGAGTCAAGAGTTCCTAAAAAGGCAGTTAACTGATTTAAAACACTGAGTTGACTAAGATCTTATCCTTGATCACATTGAGTCCTTCTGCAATGCCCTCTTCATATCACATATTTCAGATGGCTGCTCTGATTACCCCCAGATAAAACTGATTAGTTCCTTACTAATCAGAAGTCATAACACTTTCTTAGAAACACTAATGTCACCATTCTCTTCCTCTATTTTATAGTTTTTTATTTGTTCGTTTTTGGTTTTTTCCTGAGGGCAGGAATCATGTCTTATTTTTTTAGTTTTTCAAAATGCCTTTTGTATAGTGGGCACCTGAAACTGAAGCAATGGCTTCAGTTTTCTAGTCATGTGCTGTGCCGTTACGTGGAAAGATCTTTAAGTATCTTAATGTAGAGGAAGAACTGGCAAGAATCCAGACTTCTGTTAAATTTTATTTTTAATGGATTCACCTTCAAGTATATTGTACTTATGCTAATTATCAAAATGCTTGATTTCCCAAGATAAACAATTGTTAGAAGGAGGAAGATACACCAGAAGAATGTTGAATTACTAACAAGAAGAAATCATTTTGGAATTGAAACTCTTCCCTACCTATTTTAGGTTATGTTCCCTAGGAAAAAGACTGTGGTGGAGACTGCATCAAGATTTCATTCATCTCAGGTACATCTGTAACGGGGAGAGGAATGAAGGATTAGTTAAAGGAGAGATTGAACTCTTGATACAGAAAAATCAGACTTTCTGGTTCAAGATGGCAGAGTAGAAGGATGTGTACTCATCTCCTCCTGTGAGAGCACCAAAATTGCAACTAGCCACTGAATAATTGTCGATAGGAGGACACTGAAGTGAAGTGAAATGAAGTCGCTCAGTCGTGTCTGACTCTGCAAGCCCGTGGACGGGAGCCTACCAGACTCCTCCCTCTATGGGATTTTCCAGGCAAGAATCCTGGAGTGGGTTGCCATTTCCTTCTCCAGGTGATCTTCCCGACCTAGCGTTCGAACCAGGGTCTCCCTCATTGCAGGCAGACACTTTAACCTCTGAGCAACCAGGGAAGCCCCAGGAGAACACTAGAACCCACCAAAAAAAGATACTCCATGTCTAAAAACAAAGAAGCCACAGTGAGATGGTAGGAGGGGCACAATCACGAAAAAAAAAATCAAATCCCATACCTTCTGGATGGGCGACCCGCAGACTGGAGAACAATAGTACCAGAAGTTCTCAGACTATTGTGAAGATTCTGAACATACTAGGCTCCCCAGCCTGGGGATTCGACAAGGGGACTGGAAATCCCAAGAACCTGGCCTTGGGGGCCAGTGGGATCTGATTACAGGCCTTCCAGAGGACTGGGGGAAACAGAGATTCCAGTCATGGAGGGCACAACCAACATGTCGTGCACACCAAGATTCCGAGGAGAGAAGCAGTGACCCCACAGGTGGCTGAACCAAAACTGCCTGCTGGTGTTGGAGGGCCTCCTGTGAAGGCGTGGGTTGGCAGGGGCTCACCCCAAGGACAGGGCACCAGAATGTTCCCCTTAGCATAAACTGTCTTGGAGTTCACCATTCAGTTCAGTTCAGTTCAGCCGCTCTGCATGTCTGACTCTTTGCAACCCCATAAACCACAACACACCAGGCCTCCCTGTCCATCACCAACTCCCTGAGTATACCCAAATTCATGTCCATTGAGTCGGTGATGCCATCCAACCATCTCATCCTCTGCTGTCCCCTTCTCCTCCTGCCTTCAATCTTTCCCNCCATGTCTGACTCTTTGCGACCCCATAAACCACAACACGCCAGGCCTCCCTGTCCATCACCAACTCCCTGAGTATACCCAAATTCATGTCCATTGAGTCCGTGATGCCATCCAGCCATCTCATCCTCTGCTGTCCCCTTCTCCT
This sequence comes from Raphicerus campestris, assembly GCA_006410735.1. Classification (NCBI taxonomy): domain Eukaryota; kingdom Metazoa; phylum Chordata; class Mammalia; order Artiodactyla; family Bovidae; genus Raphicerus; species Raphicerus campestris. Next base: position 66 of record SJYW01030617.1, on the reverse strand, counting down.
CCTGCCCTCAATCTTTCCCAGCATCAGAGTCTTTTCCAATGAGTCAGCTCTTCACATCAGGTAGCC
>SJYW01030616.1:0-11151 GCA_006410735.1 Raphicerus campestris | reverse complement strand
TTACCAGATTTTTATTGATGCTTTTCAAAGTTCTCCATGTGACAATATCATTAGCTAATCTTAGAAGAAATATTTCTGCAAGTGAAATTGGGAAAATGCCGAAATAACGGACTCGGTTTTGTTGAACAATCCCGACTGAAGGATTCCTTTGATTCTTTGAGTCCTTTGAAGCAGTAGCACATTGGAGTTCCATAAACTCAAAAAATGGAGCCCATGGAGGACACTGCTGAGCTCCTGAACTAAGATGTCTCTTAAAGAACATTCCTGGGATATTTCTATTTTCAATGTTGAGGTCACTTCAAAAAACATTTCGATTTGTTCCTGACAGTTGAATGGCCCTGACTTTTCTACTAGAATTGCTTAAATATTAACAAAATCACCTTTTCATATAAATCTTGGGTTTAAATCTTTTTTTTAAAGATATTTTCAAAATATTATCATCTATCACTTTTCTATAAATTATATATGAATTTATAATACTGGTTCATCTAAAATTACATGCATCCATCATTAAAACTAAATCTTGATTTTCTTGGATGACAAGGGAACTTCTAAGATTCATATAATATACCTTCCTATTATCCACATTGGTCATAGCTCAAAAAAATACATACTATTCTCAGNATTTATAATACTGGTTCATCTAAAATTACATGCATCCATCATTAAAACTAAATCTTGATTTTCTTGGATGACAAGGGAACTTCTAAGATTCATATAATATACCTTCCTATTATCCACATTGGTCATAGCTCAAAAAAATACATACTATTCTCAGTATATGTCTGTCATTTCTGTGATCAAAGAGGATGTTTCTGTGGTATCTTCCTCCCCAATCCCACCTCCAGAGAGTAATAAGGGGAAGGAGAGAGTGAAGCAGCTAGCTTTGCTTTTAAGGATGTGAAAACATGTCTCATATACTTTCAAAAAAGTTGTAAACCTCACTTTTGCTTAGTTTTATTGTCCTGAATTTAATCACGTGGCTACATGCAGCTGCAAGGGAAGCTAGAAGGTGTCATCACCACCTTGAAGGCAATATGTTCTGCTAAAACCCGAAGTAGAAAGAAAGAGAGATAGGAAAAGAGAACGGATGTTTAGAAACACTAAGAAATTTCTCATACATTATGCATATGTTGAAATAAGTTATTGGTATTCATGACCCTGTGTGGAAATTTATTTTACACTTTATTGACATACATTAAATTATCCCAGGTGACACTACTGGTAAAGAATTGCCTGCCAATGCAAGAGACTTAAGAGATGTGGGTTCAGTCCCTGGGTCAGGGAGATTCCCTGGAGAAGGAAACGGCAACCAACTCCAGTATTGTTGACTGGAGAATCCCTTGGACAGAGATGCCTGGTGGGCTACAGTCCACAGGGTCACAAAGGTTTGGACACAACTACAGTGACTTAGCACATAGTTACAAATATGGGCCCTTATAATTTTTATAAACAGTCTATTTTAAAGTTTTTAATTAATTTTAAAAGTATTTATTTATTTATTTGGCTCCATCATGTCTCAGTTGCAGTGACCCGGCCCAGCTGCCCTGTGGCACATGGAATTCTTGTTATCCAATCAGGGATTGAACCCTGCCCTCCACTTTGGAAGGCAGAATTTCAACCTCTGGACCATAAAGGAAGTTTCGAATTAAATCATGAACTACATATTCTTCAACTCTGTGACAAAAATTATATGTGCATTGGTATATGCTTTTATATTTTAATCTCCTGTTATGTCTCTACATGATGGTTAAAGTCTTTGAAGAAAGGAAATATTTCCAATACAGTTTCCTAGAATTTCAGTTTAAATTTCATACAACAATGGCTTTTAATTCAGTTGGGTTACTACACAGGGAATACAGAGAATAAAATATGACGATAATACTTGCTATATTATCTATTTTATGAACATAAAATCTTACAGCCCAGATCTCAAGTATATGGTCATACGAAGACCCTAGTAAATAAAATGTCTTTGGGATGTAACTTTAAAATTCCTACTGACCACCTGTATGAAGATTTAGTGAGACATAGAAAAAGGATCCAGAAAAAGTGCTTGAAGCTCATTCTGAGGATGTTGTTTTTCAGAGAAAGCATTGCCCATGTTATACAGGGATAGCACCGTCAGAAAAGAAGTGGCTTAAGACTAGCATAAAAAAAATATTTGAAGCCACCTTTAAAATCTTCTAGGATTGACGCTTAGAATATGCATGTGGCCAACTTCTTCAGCTCTATTGCAAGACACAGAGAATACTGGATTGAAATATGATGAGTCTATAGGGACTCACTGGATCCTGTACTTTGCATGTAAGATAGATTCTTTTCTGCTTTCCCACAGACTTTGCAGAACAGTTGAAGCAATTTAGACTTAAGTTCTGTGAGACCAGAGTACAGAGTTGGGAATCAAGAGTTAAGCATTCTGGTTCGCTTTCTTTCACTCAGTAATTGTGTAACTTTTACTGAAATGAGTTGAATTGAAAATGAGTTTTTAGGTTTAACAAAAACATTGAGTGCTTTGGACAAGAATATCTTTAAGGGTTGCTTCAGCTCTAATAGCCTGTGATTACGACCATATCCTCTCTACATTCCAGTGTTCCTTTCTGGCCCAAATACTTTGCTTGCCTCTATTTTTTTCTACCTCTTCCTTTAGAGTTTTTCTTTGAGTCTTTTATTTTTGTTATGCCCAAGTCGCAAAATCTCCCAGTGACCACCAGGGAGCTGATATCCGATGCAAAATCAAGAAAGTTTTTATTACCAAGCTCGAGTTGGGGCTCCCACAAATATCAACGCAGAGGCTATAGGGAGGAGCCCCGGGTTTTGGATTACATTGCTTATATATGGAGTATACATGAAAAAAAAAAAAAAAAGGATTTCTAGGTAGGGGAACGTCTGATTGGTCACTTTCTTTCGAAGGGTTGTGTGTTGGTTCTTGATTGGTCCCTATTGTCTAGGTAGACCACAGATTCCTGAGCGTTAAGTCAGGTGATTTTGGTCTGGGGTCTGATTGGCTGTAGGCGGTGGGGTGAGGTCAGGGGATTTCCAAAGGCTCTTGGATTTCCAAGGGCTCTTTTCCCGGAACCTTACAAAATGGAGTTTTTCTGTTAACAAAATGGAGTAGCTTAGATTCTTCATTTTGTGCACAGAAATGCACTATGTCTTTTTACCAATGGATTTTACCAAATAAGGGATACTACTAACTACATATTCTTTGTATAGGAAGGGTGAATTTTTCATAGGAATATATTTCATGTCACTCTAGAAAGCAGGCAGTGCAATGTGACAAATCACTGCTTTCTTCTCCATTCAATACACTGTCTTTTTAAAATGTCATCAACAACTTCTTTATGACCCAAGTTACTACTGATTTTACTGTGCTATTCTTCATTTGCCTCCTCTTTTATGTTCTTTTATTTATGTTGAGGTGGGCTATATTTTACTAAAATAAGGATGGAGTTTTCAAAATNCACTGTCTTTTTAAAATGTCATCAACAACTTCTTTATGACCCAAGTTACTACTGATTTTACTGTGCTATTCTTCATTTGCCTCCTCTTTTATGTTCTTTTATTTATGTTGAGGTGGGCTATATTTTACTAAAATAAGGATGGAGTTTTCAAAATAATTAGTTGCAAACACTATCTTTATAACCCTTTTTAAAATTTTTACTCAAAAAGAAAAATCATTCAGTGAATTTTCACATAAAGATTAACTTAAAAAAAAACCCAAAACCTTTTACTTTATATTGAAGTATAGTTGAATAACAAATTTGTGTTAGTTTAGCTGTAAAGCAAAGTAATTGACTTATATGTATACATGTATCTGTTGTAGGGAGGAAGGCAATTATGTTGGAAATTGTATCTTTGACTTGATTTTATTATTATAATCACGCTAAAGGGCTTGACTGGAGGACTCTGCCCCTCTGCTTGACTATAAACTAAACTGCCTTTGTTCAGCTCTTGGAGAGATAGTCCCTGCCCACCTATGAAGAGAAGAGATTAACACATCCCTTTCAGAGATTGGACATTCCCTTGGAGATGTTTTACAGGACTGAAGACCCTTTCACTTTACTTCCCCACTGCATCTTCCTCTCTATTCTGCTGTTTTACTTTTGTTCCTCATTGCTTCTTTCTCTCAGATCTATAAAAGAACCAGGCATCCAGACCCCAATAAGATGGTTATTTTGAGGTGCTGGCCTACCATTTTCTTGGTCTGCCAGCTCCATTTTAAAGTTTCTTTCTTGCCTCAACACCTGCCTTTTTAGATTCATTGGCCTATTGTGTGGTGAGCAGAGTAAACTTGGACTTGGTATCATAGCCATCATTTCTCAAATTCTTTTTCTATTTAGGTTTTACATAATATTGAACAGAGTTGCTTATGCTATACAGTAGATACTCACTGATAATCCATTTTAAATATCAGTCCATTACATTTCAGTCACTCAGTTATATACGACTCTTGGGACCACATGGACTGGAACACAACAGGCCTCACTGACCATGACCAACTTCCAGAGTTTACCCAAACACATGTCCATTGAGTCACCATCCAACCATCTCATTCTCTTTCATTCCCTTCTCCTCCTGCCTTCAATCTTTCCCAGCATAAAGGTCTTTCCCGATGAGTCAGTTCTCCGTATAGATGGCCAAAGCATGGGAGTTTCAGCTTCAGCATCAATCATTCCAATGAATATTTAGGACTGATTTCCTTTAGGATGGACTGCTTGGAATGCCTTAAAGTCCAAGGAACAGTCAAGAGACTTCTCCAACACCACAGTTCAAAAGCATCAATTCTTCAGCATTCAGCTTTCTTTATAGTCCAGCTCTCACATTCATACATGACTACTGGAAAAACCATAGCCTTGACTAAATGGACCTTTGTCGGCAAAGTAATGCCTTTGCTTTTTAATATGCTGTCTAGCTTTGTTATAACTTTTTTTTCCAAAGAGCAAATATTTTTTTTAATTTCATAGATAGAGTCACAGTCTGCAGTGATTATGGAACCCCCAAACATAAAGTATGTCACTGTTTCCATTGCTTCTCCATCTATTTGCATGAAGTGATGGGACTGGATGCCATGATCTTAGTTTTCTGAGTGTTGAGCTTTAAGTCAACTTTTTCACTTTGCTCTTTCACTTTCATTAAGAGACTCTTTAGTTCCTCTTTGCTTTCTGCCATAAGGGTGGTGTCATCTGCATATCTGAGGTTATTGATGTTTCTCCTGGAAATCTTGATTCCAGCTTGAGATTCATTGAGCCCAGCATTTCTCATGATGTACTCTGCATATAAGTTAAATAAGCAGGGTGACAGCATACAGCCTTGACATACTCCTTTCCCTATTTAGAACCAGTCTGTTGTTCCATGTCCAGTTCTAACTGTTGCTTCCTGAACTGCAAACAGATTTCTCAGGAGGCAGGTTAAGTTCTCTGATGTTCCCATCTCTTGAAGAATTTTCCACAGTTTATTGTGATTCACACAGTCAAAGGCTTTGGCATAGTCAACAAAGCAGAAGTAGATGTTTTTCTGGAACTCTCTTGCTTTTTTGATGATCCAGAGAATGCTGGCAATTCGATATCTGGTTCCTCTGCCTTTTCTAAATCCAGCTTGAACATCTGGAAGTTCATGATTCACTGTTGAAGCCTGGCTTGGAGAATTTTGAGCATTACTTTATTAGCATGTGAGATAAGGGCAGTTGTGCAGTCATTTGCACATTCTTTGACATTGGCTTTCTTTGGGATTGAAATAAAAACTTACCTTTTCCAGTCCTGTGTCCACTGCTGAGTTTTCCAAATTTGCTGACATATTAAGTGCAGCACTTTCACAGCATCATCTTTTAGGATTTGAAATAGCTCCACTGGAATTCCACCACCTCCACTAGCTTTGTTCATAGTGATGCTTCCTAAGGCCCACTTGACTGCATTCCAGAATGTCTGGCTGTAGGTTGGTGATCACATCATCGTGATTATCTGGGTCATGAAGATCTTTTTCATATAGTTATTCTGTGTATTTTTGCCACCTCTTCTTAATACCTTCTGCTTCTGTTAGGTCCATACTGTTTCCATTCTTTATTGGGCCCATGTTGCATGAAATGTTCCCTTGGCATCTCTTAATTTTCTTGAAGACATCTCTAGTCTTTCCCATTCTATTGTTTTCCCCTTTTTCTTTGCATTAATCATTGAGGAAGGTTTTGTGATCTCTCTTTGCTATTCTTTGGAACCCTGCAGTCAAATTGGTGTAGCTTTCCTTTTCTCTTTTGCCTTTTACTTTTCTTTTACACAGCTATGTATAAGGCCTCCTCAGGCAACCATTTTGCCTTTTTCGCATTTCTTTTTCTTGGGGATGGTCTTGATTCCTGCCTTTTGTACAACGTTCCAGTGTGTGTTTGTCAATTTCAAATTCCCTAACTATCCTTCTCCCATGCTTATTGCTGGTCACCATAAATTCCTTCTCTAAGTCTGTGATTCTGTTTCTGTTTAGTTAAATAGTTAATTTATAACATTTTATTTTTAAAAAAAGGTTTATTTTTAAAATGCTGTATATGTCTTTGACTTTTCAACTTTGCATTATATGCAAGTAACATTGTTCTTATCAGCCTAGGCCTGTCCATTGTTTCCTGACATTTACCTGGGTCACATTTTGTTTGTATTTTTTAACTTAAAAAAGGCAGTGCAAGCATTTTTCCCTTCATCAGTTTTCCCTGCATTTTCTGCTCTGTGCTCCCCCAATGCACTTCTTTCCCAACATTTCTTCCTGATACAGTTTGACGCTACTTCTAAAATTGTGAGATTAAAATAAAATCCACATTTCTTTTTCATTTAGCATAATCCACAGGACTGGAAAAGGTCAATTTTCATTCCAACCCCAAAGAAAGGCAATGCCAAAGAATGCTCAAACTACTGCAAAATTGCACTCATCACACATGCTAACGTGGACCGTGAACTTCCAGATGTTCAAGCTGGTTTTAGAAAAGGTAGAGGAACAAGAAATCAAATTGCCAACATCTGCTGGATCATAGAAAAAGCAAGAGAGTTCCAGAAAAACATCTATTTCTTCTTTATTGACTACGCCAAAGCCTTTGACTATGTGGATCACAATAAACTGTGGAAAATTTTGAAAGAGAGGGGCATACCAGACCACCTGACCTGCCTCTTGAGAAACCTGTATGCAAGTCAGGAAGTAACAGTTAGAACTGGACACGAAACAACAAACTTGTTCCAAATAGGAAAAGGAGTATATCAAAGCTGTATATTGTCATTCTGCTTATTTAACTTATATGCAGAGTACATCATGAGAAACATTGGGCTGAAGGAAGCACAAGCCGGAATCAAGATTACCTGGAGATATATCAATAACCTTAGATATATGCAGATGATACCACCTTTATGGCAGAAATTGAAGAAGAACTACAGAGCCTCTTGATGAAAGTGAAAGATGAGAGGGAAAAGGTTAGCTAAAACTCAACATTCAGAAAATTAAGATCATGGCATCCAGTTCCATCATTTCGTGGCAAATAGATGGGGAAACAGTGGGAACAGTGGCTGACTTTATTTTCCTGAGCTCCAAAATCACTGTAGATGGTAATTGCAGCCATTAAATTAAAAGACACTTACTCCTTGGGAGCAAAGTTATGACCAAGATATGCAGTATATTGAAAAGCAGAGACATTACTTTGCAAACAAAGGTCCATCTAGTCAAGGCTATGTTTTTTCCACAGGTCATGTATGGATGTGACAGTTGCACTATAAAGAAAACTGAATGCCAAAGAATTGATTCTTTTGAACTATGGTGTTGGAGAAGCCTCTTGAGCATCCCTTGGACTGCAAGGAAATCCAACCAGTCCATCCTAAATGAGATCAGTCCTGGGTGTTCATTGGAAGGACTGATTTTGAAGGTAAAACTCCAATGCTTTGGCAATCTGATGCAAAGAGCTGACTCATTTGAAAAGACCCTGATGCTGGGAAAGATTGAGGGCAGGAGGAGAAGAGGACGACAGAGGATGAGATGGTTGGATGGCAATACCGACTCAATGAACATGGGTTTGGGTGGACTCTGCGAGTTGGTGATGACTAGGGAAGACTGGTGTGCTGCAATTCATGGTGTAGCAAAGAGTCGGACATGACTGAGCAACTGAACTGAACTGAATCCTACATAAAACAAAAATATCTTTTTTTTTTTTTTTTTTGGATACTACTATTATACTAATCAAGGTACTTTCCAGTTAGCGCTATGGTAAATAATCCGTGTGCCAGTGCAGGAGATGCAAGAGACATGGGTTTGATATCTGGGTTGGTAAGGTCCCATGAAGTAGGAAATGGCAACCAACTCTAGTATTCTTGCCTGGAAAACTCATGGACAGAGGAGTCTGGTAGGCTACAATCTATGAGGTCACAAAGAATTGTACATGACTGAGCACAAGCCCAGGCACTATACCAATTAAAGCAAAGATAAATGTCTTATTTCTATTTCAGAGTTTCTTTATTTTGAAACTAGATGTAGTAAAATAATGTGATAGAAGAGGGACAAGTTCCCTGATAGTTCCAACAGTTAAAACTTATTCCTATTTCTAAAATGTTATATATCATTACATTCAATATTTGCATCCCATTTTCTCAGATTAAGTTTTTAAAGAATTCTATAGAATCACGGGCTTCAAATTCTGGGACAAGAAATATACTACATTTTCAACGTTAAGATTCTAAATTTTATTTTATCCTTGTAGGTTGCTAATGAACTAAGTTAAAAATAGAAGCAATTATATTTAGTCCTGACATGAAAATTTTTCTGTTCTGTCCACATCAAGGAGTTATTAGGTATAGTCTTCCCNTATGTTGAGGTGGGCTATATTTTACTAAAATAAGGATGGAGTTTTCAAAATAATTAGTTGCAAACACTATCTTTATAACCCTTTTTAAAATTTTTACTCAAAAAGAAAAATCATTCAGTGAATTTTCACATAAAGATTAACTTAAAAAAAAACCCAAAACCTTTTACTTTATATTGAAGTATAGTTGAATAACAAATTTGTGTTAGTTTAGCTGTAAAGCAAAGTAATTGACTTATATGTATACATGTATCTGTTGTAGGGAGGAAGGCAATTATGTTGGAAATTGTATCTTTGACTTGATTTTATTATTATAATCACGCTAAAGGGCTTGACTGGAGGACTCTGCCCCTCTGCTTGACTATAAACTAAACTGCCTTTGTTCAGCTCTTGGAGAGATAGTCCCTGCCCACCTATGAAGAGAAGAGATTAACACATCCCTTTCAGAGATTGGACATTCCCTTGGAGATGTTTTACAGGACTGAAGACCCTTTCACTTTACTTCCCCACTGCATCTTCCTCTCTATTCTGCTGTTTTACTTTTGTTCCTCATTGCTTCTTTCTCTCAGATCTATAAAAGAACCAGGCATCCAGACCCCAATAAGATGGTTATTTTGAGGTGCTGGCCTACCATTTTCTTGGTCTGCCAGCTCCATTTTAAAGTCTCTTTCTTGCCTCAACACCTGCCTTTTTAGATTCATTGGCCTATTGTGTGGTGAGCAGAGTAAACTTGGACTTGGTATCATAGCCATCATTTCTCAAATTCTTTTTCTATTTAGGTTTTACATAATATTGAACAGAGTTGCTTATGCTATACAGTAGATACTCACTGATAATCCATTTTAAATATCAGTCCATTACGTTTCAGTCGCTCAGTTATATACGACTCTTGGGACCACATGGACTGGAACACAACAGGCCTCACTGACCATGACCAACTCCCAGAGTTTACCCAAACACATGTCCATTGAGTCACCATCCAACCATCTCATTCTCTTTCATTCCCTTCTCCTCCTGCCTTCAATCTTTCCCAGCCTAAAGGTCTTTCCCGATGAGTCAGTTCTCCATATAGATGGCCAAAGCATGGGAGTTTCAGCTTCAGCATCAATCATTCCAATGAATATTTAGGACTGATTTCCTTTAGGATGGACTGCTTGGGATGCCTTAAAGTCCAAGGAACAGTCGAGACTTCTCCAACACCACAGTTCAAAAGCATCAATTCTTCAGCATTCAGCTTTCTTTATAGTCTAGCTCTCACATTCATACATGACTACTGGAAAAACCATAGCCTTGACTAAATGGACCTTTGTCGGCAAAGTAATGCCTTTGCTTTTTAATATGCTGTCTAGCTTTGTCATAACTTTTCTTCCAAAAAGCAAATATTTTTTTAACTTCATAGATAGAGTCACAGTCTGCAGTGATTATGGAACCCCCAAACATAAAGTATGTCACTGTTTCCATTGCTTCTCCATCTATTTGCATGAAGTGATGGGACTGGATGCCATGATCTTAGTTTTCTGAGTGTTGAGCTTTAAGTCAACTTTTTCACTTTGCTCTTTCACTTTCATTAAGAGACTCTTTAGTTCCTCTTTGCTTTCTGCCATAAGGGTGGTGTCATCTGCATATCTGAGGTTATTGATGTTTCTCCTGGAAATCTTGATTCCAGCTTGAGATTCATTGAGCCCAGCATTTCTCATGATGTACTCTGCATATAAGTTAAATAAGCAGGGTGACAGTATACAGCCTTGACATACTCCTTTCCCTATTTAGAACCAGTCTGTTGTTCCATGTCCAGTTCTAACTGTTGCTTCCTGAACTGCAAACAGATTTCTCAGGAGGCAGGTTAAGTTTTCTGGTGTTCCCATCTCTTGAAGAATTTTCCACAGTTTATTGTGATTCACACAGTCAAAGGCTTTGGCATAGTCAACAAAGCAGAAGTAGATGTTTTTCTGGAACTCTCTTGCTTTTTTGATGATCCAGAGAATGCTGGCAATTCGATATCTGGTTCCTCTGCCTTTTCTAAATCCAGCTTGAACATCTGGAAGTTCATGATTCACTGTTGAAGCCTGGCTTGGAGAATTTTGAGCATTACTTTATTAGCATGTGAGATAAGTGCAGTTGTGCAGTCATTTGCACATTCTTTGACATTGGCTTTCTTTGGGATTGAAATAAAAACTTACCTTTTCCAGCCCTGTGTCCACTGCTGAGTTTTCCAAATTTGCTGACATATTAAGTGCAGCACTTTCACAGCATCATATTTTAGGATTTGAAATAGCTCCACTGGAATTCCACCACCTCCACTAGCTTTGTTCATAGTGATGCTTCCTAAGGCCCAC